>JBCJKH010003408.1:0-21623 GCA_039877255.1 Loriculus beryllinus | reverse complement strand
TGTTCAAGGCCAGGTTGGACACAGGGGCTTGGAGCAAGCTGCTCCCGTGGAAGGGGTCCCTGCCCATGGCAGGGGTTGGGACTGGATAAGTTTTAAGGGCCCATCCAACACAAACCATTCCATCATTTTATGATATGAATCCATTGCAGGCTGCAGCTGGATAGCGCAAGAGTTCTGCATGGAAATGGGCTCAGATTTTAGTATAACTTCTCAAGAGAAGACAATTATTTAGTTTAAAACCATTGAAATACTTGTCAATGCATGTAAATACTTGTCAATGCATGCAAAGATCCAAGTCCCAGGTGTTGATGCATTTATCACTTGCAGAGAGTGTCAGCAACACAAACAAAATGATATTTCAGCAGCATATAGAAATCTTTGTCACTCCAAGGTGCCTTTGTGAGCAGTTCCTGTGGCACAAACCCAGCCCAGAAACTGAGAGTTTTGTATCTTTAACAGAAATTACGAGAGAAGCAGAAAGTTGTCCGGGAAAATCACGGTCCAAATATGAAGCAAATGAAGATGTGGCAGGATTTTGAGCAGTTAATGCAATGTAAGAGGGAATGTTTTCTGAAACAACAAAACCAAACAGCCATTGGTCAAGTCATCCAGGAAGGAGGTAAAGACAGGCTTGTATTATGAACTCCTGATACCAACATAAACTGGGAGGACATTGCACTGGCTCCTTAAAGGTAAACCCTCAGTGAATGCTGTTGCTTTCATCATTTCTACAATTTGCTGTGTGTTGTTTGGTTTTGGTGGATAAACAACTAGAGCTGCTCAGCACTCAAGGAAGCTTTTCCTTCACTGTTTAAGAGAGAACATAATGTGGTCAAGAAGATCTGCTGTGAGAGCTGCTCTGGGGTGAACCTCATCGTAAATCTTTGGTTTACGAGGCTGGGAATGGCATGCATCTGCAGAGAGATCAAAGGAAAAGAAATCCTTCTCCAGGGTCACAGAAAACTTCTCTAATTGCTCCGCTCCTTACTCTGTATCGCTAAGGTTACATTTTTGCAAGGCCTGGGACCTGATATTGTGTAACTGTGGACCTCCTGGCTTGGCCTTCTCCTTCTCTATTGTCTTTATTCACCTAGTGTGACTGGTGAGAATGGAGCCCCGTTGGCTCTGAGCTGCCCAGACCTCGCCGGCACACTCCTCATCATACTTTCCTTGCACGGCTGAGTTCAAGTGATTGTGCTTCCAGGAGACAGTTCATTGCTACAGCGTCAGGAGCAGGCTCTGAGAACAATTACTTGGAGTCTGAGCTTTTTTCCGTTCTCTTTGGTGGTTGTTTTTGACAAATGTATTTCTCTTGCACGTTCACCTTCTGCTTTTTCTGCGTTGCCCTTGTGAAAATGTGAACGGTGGTTGACTAAAAGCTTTCTCCACTGAGGACATTCTGAGCTCTTTTGTCAGTGCAGGGTGGTTCCGAAGTGCTTACACCACCCAAAGAGGGTTATTGGTGGATGTAAATACAGCACACAGGTTCCTGTGTGTGTCAGGGTGTGCAGAGCAGGTACCGAGGGGGGGCTGTGTCCCCTTTGGCTTTCACCTGTGAGCCACAGGCAACTGTCACTGCCCTTCATATTGCCTCATGAGGCCCAGAGCTGACCCAGGGTAAGAGGAATGTGGGTGAGGCTTGAAACTGTCCCATGCTTCAGCGTTTCAAGTGAGAGCCTCTCAGCCACAACCAGAGATCAGAAGCAGAGAGGTAAGTCTGCAGGCCCAGAACTGCGGCTGTTCTTCCTTAGCCTCTTGCCTTATTGAATTTCCTGATAGGTTTGGGTTTGGTTTGTTTGGTGGTTGGGGTTGTTCTTAGTTTTTCCTGCCTGAAGCAGAATGTCTTTTCAGGACCTAAAAAATAATTCTTTCTTTGATACCCAACTATAAGGTCTGCTGTTTTCTACATCAAGAAGAGAGGATGGTGGTTATATAGGTCCTGGTTTGGCTTTGCATTCAATGTATTTGGTAACAGAACTATAATAAAACCCGATGACTACATTTTGACTGCATGGTATTCTTTTTTTCTACATTTCCTAGGTAAAAGAAGGTAAATTGTCAGTGACAAGAGCCTTGCAGGGTCACAGGAAAAAGGTTTGAATGGGTCATTTAATGAAATTTAATCTGGCTGCCACCAAAGGGTTCAGAACCTCAGGGTATGTGTAAGGAATGGGTCTCAGATCTACAGATTTCCAGGACATCCTCATGTAAGCCTTCCCACGCTGCTGAATAGCTGAAGATAGTCTTTCTCAACAGCTGCACTGAGCTTTCCCAGGACAAGGAGAAGCTGCAGCTTTCCCCTAAGCACACTTTTAGTGAGTGTGGAAGGAAGGCTATTGTGCAAGACATGGGCACAGGTGAAGCTGGCCAGGGTGAGGGTTGTGCTGAATGCTTGACAGCAATAGTAAAATGACACAGACAAATAGAGATGAGACATGCTGGGATAATCACCAAAAATGGGCAGTCAGGTTACTCAGGAATTAGCCTCTGGTTCAGAGTCACTGGACAGGGCAGGGAGAAAGGGGATTTTTATATACTCCAAGTCAAAACTTTAAACAAAACCCTACAAACCCTATCTGACTAAGCCATTAATGCAAAGATGTATTACATGGATGAGCCTGCTACCCAGGAGGAAGCGATGTTTTTGACGTTCATAGCAATGATGTAGAGTAAGATTGAGCACAATCATTTTCTGGTTTTCTGTTCAGAGCTCCCCTAAAAATAGTTCATCTTTCTTCCTTGTAAAAACAGTTTATTGCTGGTTACTCAAAGATGACGTGATTGTTGTTCTGATCTGATTAAGGTTCTGCCATTTGTACTGCGGCAAGAAAGGGCACACAGATTATACACTACAGCAGCAGCAGCAGCAGCAGCGGAATGACTTTCTGAGATGAAGCAGAAAATCATAATAACTGTTATGAAAAGAAAATTGGAAAAACTCAAATGCTATTTTTAGCTTTTTATACAAGTGGGCATTTACTAAACGTAACTTTAATGGATTCTGTTCACTGGCTTTTCAGCCTAGCTCATGACTTCAGGGAAGAGTTCAAAAATCACAGTTTTATCTTCACTAACTTGCAGTTAAAAGCTTACTTCTAGTCTTTCTTTTTACTTTGTTGTTATTAATAACCTAACTGGTTACCTAATAAGATAAATGCACTATATGAGAAAATACCAGCCTTTTCCTTGTGAAGGTCCAAATAAGTCAGAAATGTGCATGGCTAAATTCAGGGCTCCAGCACTTACTAAATGTCTTGCTGTTGGAACACTTATCCATGCAGTCCCTCATGAGCAGCTTTGTTTCAAAAGGCTTCTCCTTGTCTTCACCCAGAACTGGATGAGAAGTATCCCAGCTCTAAAACCACAACAGTATTTTGCAGCTTTGTGTTATTTAGTCACAGCGGCTTCAGCTGTCTTGAGAGCTACAGACACGTTCCACATGGACCTGAGAGATTAAATAGTTAGAGCCATCAGAAACAGGCATGAGAAAACAGTACATCTCTGTGGTGCATGACCAGCCATTTTACCATCTGGAGATCAGATTATTGTGTTTAGATGAGTGATACCTTTGTACTTCCACTTGAATGATAATAAATAAAATAGGTATTAACTTACCCATATCTTGGATTGCTTATTTGTATATCTTTACTCACATGAGTATTACAACTAATAAAGTCTTCTGCACATAGTTGCCCACAATCATAACAGTTAAGCCCTGCTACTGTATTTGTGTTTAAACATACTGATTTCCAGAGCTTGCTTAATAACTTTCCTGCAGTGTGATACACAGCACAAGTATTCAGCCACAGTTGAGTGCCTAGAAGATGTCTTTGCAATGAGGATGTTTAGATTACTAAGCATGGATAGTGTAGTACCCTGTAAGCAATATGAAATGTATTCTGCAAGTGACTTGCTGCTTCTCCTTAGATCAGTGCTTTGTGTCTGGCCCAGATGAACAGCGACTGAAAACTCACTGCTAATGTGCTGGTGGCTGTCCTCAGCAGGTGATCCATGCAGAGCCACTTGGCAATATCAGTCCAATTCCTAAATCACCACTCTGGCAGTGTTTGGTGAGCCCGGAGCCAGCTTCCAAGTGAAGGCAGATAGATGTATGACTGACAGACCAGGGAGGCTGAAGTGCTGTCACCTGAAAGGTGTCCCCTTGGGAGCAAGGTCATGGCACATTGACACAGTGAGTGTGGGAAGCTGTGCCCCCAGTGTCTTGTCTGGCTGCAGATCTGGTTTCTGCCGTTGGCTCTGTATTTGCTCAGACTTAAGTTAAAAAAACCTAAGGAATCTGAACGTGTGCCCTGTCTGTGTTATCATCTGTAGCAGCAGGTTTCGTGCTGAAGGAACGCTGTTAACTCTCCAGCTGCCTTTCTCTGTTGCAGTTCAGAATGGAAACAGGATCGACATTTTCATGGACCAGTGTTCCAGGGAGGAAATATTACACAAATCATAACATTTTATCACAAGGTACCACTTGTCTAACACCCATCTGGGTAGTTGTTTCTTAACAATCAGATTTTGACCTATTTCCAGCTTGTTTTAAATGTTCTCCAAATTCTCAGTGTCTCTGTTTCTGTAGCATTTGGTTCTGTGGCATCAGCTTCCAAGCTCCCAAGGCAATGTCTTTTCTTCCAAGGTCATTGGGTAGAAAAGGGTATTGGTCACAGCTGCATGACACTGATTTCCATGAGTCCAGTTTAGAGACATAAAACCACTGCGAGCCACTGTGCCGTGGTGATGTGAGGCTCTGGTGGTTGAGGGGGGAGCAGACATATTCCAAACAACCAGCAGGAACTGTGAGACAAATCATGTCCTTACTGTCACAAAAACCTCGCTGACTTCAGTGGGAGTTTTGCCAAAATAAGGTCTGCTGGATTTAGCTCTGTATTCTTCCTCCTGACAGAACAAGCAGGAATTAAAGGGCCAGCATCAGTTTTATAAGACACACAGGATAAAAAGAACTGTAATTACCCAAAAGAATGACTTTCCTCCAACACAAATCAATGTTTCATTAGACAAATTCTAACTTACAACAAAAATCAAATGGTTGTGGAAGTTTTTCCCAGCACAAACAATCCAAGTACCCAAGATCTTAGCAATATGGTTTGATTTTTATTAGCCATCTATGAGAGGCTGTCTTGCACCGAAGTATTCATACTGTTTAGCACTGAAATACAACTTTATGCATTATCTTGTGTTTAAAGGCATTGCTTACATGTCTTACATTAAAAAAATATGTATATTTTTACCTTTTTTCTGTGTTTCTATTCCTCATAGTTTTGAAAAAAGTATGTTTTGGCAAATTAGGAGACATAGAACCAGCATTTGCTGAATGCCAGGAACTGGAGTTCTTTTCCTGCAAATGGAGCTACTCAGGCCAGTGTCTGTTACACTGCTTCAGTCTGTCATTGCAGAATAACGTGTCATGTTTAAGCTTCTACATTTCATTGTGACTGCTCAAGTTTTCAAACCACTCATTTATACAATAAGCACTTCATTAGGTCTGTTCTTGAAATAGGATAAAGCAAATCCTGCACATTTTGTTAATACCAGAAAAAATGCTGTTGATGAGGAGTATGGAAAATGGGATTTTAGTTTTCAAAGATAAAATCCTTTCCCTCTCTCTACTTCTTTCCTCTGGAATGGAATAGCAAATATGCCTGCCCCTTAGAGAGCTACAAGAACAAAACCAGAAAGGTATACATCACATGCAAATAGTAGCCATATAGGGAAATAAGGAAGGAATTAATCTCACCATTTTCTTATACATTTTACAACTGGTTCATACTGAAAACAAATAAAAGCCCCAAAATCTCAGTATTTTTTGCAATTAAAATTTGTGGGGGTTGAGTGCCTTCTTGTCATTGGATTCCTGTTTATTTGAAACAGCAGTTGTAACTCTAAGGTTATACAGTATGAATAATTGAGCAGTTTAATTGGTTTGCACTATTACAGCATTTTCTGGTGAGTAAACCTGTGTTTAGGCATTTCCTGGCAGTTATCAGACAGAAATTGTAGAGCCATTAGTGAAGAATTCCCAAACACGAGAAGCACTGATTAATTTGGGAGTCTAAAAATGGAGGCTTTAAAAATCGCATGAAAACTATGCCTTTTGCTTATCAACTGCTACGTAAAGGATGCAGTGCTCCAAACCAGCAGGCTGCAGACTGCAGCATTCCAAGACTTTGAGGGTTTTAAAGTATTTATAAACCATTGTACCCATCTCCCTTATTTTCTGCTTTAAAGCTTGCTGTGTTTTTGTAGCATATTAAAAAGAAAACAGAACTGTATGAGAAAGTCACCCACAGACAACCTGTTCCACTAATATTCTACATTCATGTTGCATCTTTCTGTCCTAAAGGATTTCTCTACCTCATTTTCCTTTTCCATGGGCTGCTCAGGTCTGCACAAGTGAGCCAGGAACAGTGAGAGATCAAGTTAATGTACAGCAGACAGTAATGAGAACTGGCCATTTATTATTTCCTGGGCAATGACAGCATAACCTCCAAATGAAGTCTCCTTAGGAATGTATCTCCCACAGCTAATAACTAGAAAGCAATCTGAATTCTTCTAACAAAGAGGTGGAGCGTGGTGTACTTTATAGTGGGTTCTTACCATTGTGCTTCCTGTTCCTTTTGTGGTTTTATTTACTACAACCATTTGTATGTAAAATGCATCACTTTAAAATCTATATACACTGAGGGTTCTTTTCTGCTTGGTTTAATTGAACAAAGTGAAGGTTGATCGTAAAATACAATGGGAGGGAAAGGCAGAACTCCTATACTGGAAAAAGCACTATAAATATTTTCCTGGGATCATTAACACAACCTTTAACACTTCCCCCCATGTAGCGGAAAGAATTATAGAGCCCTTGTATGAAATGGCTAAGAAGTGATTCCAATTCCATCCCAAATTAACGTGGCTTTTTCTTTAAATGCAAAGAAAACATCCCTTAGTCCTTATTTCTGTTATCAAAGTTATTTCCAAGCTCTGAAGAGATTCACTTGCAGTGAGCTGGCAGTGTCAAACACAGGTTTGACTTTTATTCTTACACTTCTTGAAGAATTTGATTGAAACTATATATGTCCAGATAACACCCAACAAAGTGCCCCTCTTACGTTTGTTTCAAGATATTTTTGGAAACAACAGAGGCGACCTTGGATGGAGCTGCTTTTCCAATTTAGGACTTCATTTGGTCTAAGAGAGTAAAATTATACTCTTTAATCCTTTTGTGTGCCTGCAAACAAGACAGCTTTAGTTTATGCCATTGCTGAATTGTTTTTCTGCGCCTTCTTAGCAGTGTTGAGCTGTTTAGATTGTTGAGAAGAATTATTTTAGGTAATCAAGAGTTCCTTTCAAATGCACATATAAATAGTCTTCTGATATACCACATGCCCCTTAAATATATTGTGTAATCTAAACCAGCAGTGGTCCTTTATGCAATAATACCTTGGCTTCTTTAGAACTAGTGTTCACAAATAGGCATTAGCCTTTGCTTATAGACACAACGAATCTGATTTCAAGATTGTCCAGAGCTCACACAGACTTGATGTAAAGTCTAAATGAGGACAGTGGTAATGCTGGTGCCTGTGCTGTGATGGGACTGCCACCTGTCCAGATCACAGCAGAAACAGTGTTCGTCAAGCTTCAAGTTTAAAAGCCAAAGTTAGGAGCCAGGTTCTGTGAACATGTACAGTGCGGTGACTGTTTTCTCACTTGCTTTGCTAGCTGTGCCATTGTATCTGTACCATTTTATTACATTCAATCACTTAAGATGTTTTTTTAAGTAGTTTACACTTAATTTTCTACATAATCAATATCTTTTAATTCATTTGTATTGCTCTCTGTTATAGGCATACTGCACTCCATAACGAAATGGAATTAGTGTGCTGCAATAATGCAGTTTCACTGCTGTGAATAAACAGAATTGTCAAAGTACAGTATTCTCATCATTTACTCTCTTCAATGATCATGTTGTCCAGAGTTACCTAATAATCAAATACAAAGTATAATATAAAACTAAACTTGGAAATGCCAGTGGAATCTATCTGACATAAGTGGTATAGGCAAATGTGGCTGTAAATGTATATTGTTTATATTATTTGATCACACTTAGTGTCAATGCGTATTTTTGTAGCCCTATTACACACTTACTATGATCGATGAATCAAGTTCTAACTCTAGAATATCCAGTTCACTGATTTTATGACATTGTCATGTAAAGCATTTGTGGACAACTTAAGAAAAGCTGATCCTGTGAACCCGTATGTATGTGAGCATGGCTGTATCAGCATATGCATAAACCAGGTTAAAATAAACTATTTGGTCTAGCAACATTCATCACAGAACCTCAAACTAATTTACAAACAACTCTTAGTAAAGCCTCTTCACTGTATAGCCAGAAAAACAAGTGGCTGCTATTTACAGTCATTTCTAGATGAACAAACCATAGTATGGAACGAAACAGAAGCAAAACTAAAGATCTAATCCTTGTCCCTGGGCATGCCCAGGATTCCCAATCTGATCTCCCTGAAAACCACCTGAGTCTTGTCCTGAGCACAAGTTCAGACCCCCAAAGCCTCGTCCTGCCTGAGGTTTGGTTTATTTGAGCACAGAGGAGTGATACAGCAAATGTGACAGAATTTCCCAGTGCAGCAGTCGGTGTCCTTGCTCTGAGTATCCTCATCTGACCCCTGACACTCCCTAAGAGTAATTCAGCAGTAAAATGCCTGTATATTTGCAATGTGATAGTTCACTGTAAGGTGTAAGAGAAAGGTCATAACAGATACAGATAAATGTGATACAGAGAAACCCAAGGTGTTTCCTGAAGGAGCTTTTAATTAAATCGTAACAAGGATTTTCAACCATATAAAGCAGCACAGGTACCTCCATTGAGCTAATGGAGTCAACAAAACTAAATGTGAGGTTTCCTTTTATCTTGAGATCTTTTTATAATCCCAGAGAGATAAATATCAAGAGAAGCAGCCCTAAATAGAACCACTGTGTGTGTGCTTGTGCATGCATGCATGCAAACAAAGATTAGCTCTCTGTTCTAAACCAGCATACAGCATTCTGGGGTGACGTTTTACTTGTGTGCCCATTCTGTGTACTTGTGTCAGCCTTCTACAAGTGTCTACTCTGAAGCACGTTAACCATCTGAGCTAGCACAGAAATAAGAGGAAATTCTATCTTTTCTGAAACATCTAGAGGAAATGAAGAGAAAATATGAATATAAAAATGAATATAAGTCAATGTTGCCTTTAAACAGAGAAGAGGCATGAATGTGAAAGCACTACAAGAAGAAAAGGCTTAGAGCATGGTAAGGGACAAGGGAGTTTGTGCTTCTGGTTTATTACCCCAGGCAGCCCTGGCCAAAGATGCTGCTTCTGCTTGCCTGGTGTACACCTCAGTGTGCTGGCATGGAACTAGTTGGAATTAGACCTCAAAAAGGAAGGCAGCAGATTTGTCACTGGAGCATTCAGTTTTGCTTTTATATATGAGAATAAATCCAGGGTAACCTCAGTTAATGAATAACTGGTCAATGGTGGTAGCTCCTGTTTAGATGGATAAATTTGGCCTTAAAAAAACCCTGACTGTTGATAAAAACATGTACCACAGGGAGTAAAATGAAACATTCAGAATGCTTCTTGGAAAAAAAAATGAAAAATCCTGTTTAAAAAACCCCACAACTTTTAATGCAAAGTTAGAATTTTCAAAAGAAAACTTCTACTTTTGGGGAAAAACCCCCACAAACCAAAAAGGTTCTTTAATTAATGCAAAAAAATAAACCAAACTCAAAGAGTTTTGATGGAAATGTTCTCCTTACTAAGGAGACATAAAGGCTGTTACTATGTAGTTCCATAAGGATCCAATAAACTCTAGCAAGCTCAGCAACACTACAATATGAAATTCTCCATGGAAAGGCATGGACACTGGAGGGTCATAATAAGGGAATTTTTCTTTGCTACAGCATCTGCATCAGAGCCACTCTTACCTGCAATAAATAGTGCTGCTGTGATTTATCTTTGTCTGAAACAATCCATATGGGTACATCCAGTTTTTATAAAAGGGCATTCAACAAATAGAGTGGTTTGCAGTGTTACTGCTTCCCTGATGCACACATATTGAATACCTCAACACAGCATTAGCTAATTAACTTGGGGGTGATTACTGGCCAGAGATAAAGCACACAGTAAGAATGGATTAAGCCTGCCCTCTTACTGCACTTGCTATGGTTGCTCCCTGGATACACTGAGGATGTAGGTTTCCAGGAGATTAAATCTAGCAATAAGGTGCACCTGGAATCTAAAAGAAAGCTAAAAGAAACCATACGTATGGAGCTTAAATTGCAGGGTGCTGCATGGAGTGTGCTGAGCTCTATGGAGTTTTGGAGAAGCCAAAGCTTCTCCAAAACCAAAATCCCTCCAGTAAAATTGTAGTGAGAGCTCCGATTTAACTGAAATCATTACTTGGTATATACTAACCCACTCTGCACAATTCATCTTTAAAGGCATAGACAGTAAACCAGCATTCTCAAAAGGCTACTTTAAACACAAACTGCACATTGATGCATTCCACACTCACATCTCCTGCCACTAGAGCAGAGTCAGCAGCGATTCCAGCCAATCTGCCCAAAGCAGAGCCATCACAAAACATCTTCTACAGAAAGGATTTTCTTTTCCCATAGGAATGCTGTTTCATAGCCATTACTGCACTAATGGTAACTAAAAATCAGTCCCCACAGCCAGATTCCTCCAGTTGTAACCACCTTCATCAGCAAACTGCTTGTACGACTGACCACAGGTTATGGGGTTTGGAGGACTGACCCATCTGAAACCCTTTCCCCAGGCTTGTTTGCAGCCACACACTGGAGCCACACAAGTCCACCAGTGCAGTATCTGTAAGAGGCTGTCTGCAGGCTCATTTTTTAGACATAAATTATTATTGTAAGTGCTGTCAACAAGCTAGAAGGGTCTGCACTAAGATGAGTGGGCCGGTTAAAGTATAGGAACGAAGCTAGGTCACAATCAGAACACACTCCCACTTAGAGTGCCTGTGGAGCAACCCAGCTGTAAAGAAAACCCAGGCTGCTGGAGAGAAAAGCTATGGAAGACAGCAGCTTTGCCTCCAGAAGAATCCTATCTCAGATGACTTATAAAATTCTCTGTTAGTGTATGGATTACATCAGCATGCAGCAATACACGTTATTAAACAGTTAGGGAAAACCAGTTTGCAGCCTGAGAGAAGAAGTGGGACTGTCCTGCTCCTGTGGTACCACAATCTAAAACAGATTACAGTGATTGTGAATATGGTGTTTTCAGCTGTGCTGGCACAACTCTCTGTGGGGCTGCACATTCAGGCTTACCACAGTCATTTGGTGAAAGATGATTAACTCAGTTACTCCGTTTATAGCCACAAATGATTGTAAAAGCACAACCAAAGGGACAGAGAGCAGCAGGCAAGGAGCAAGGGACACAGAGAACAGGGGGCAGGAGCTTCCTACACTGCCTTCCCTGCCAAGGAGAATGTTTTGCAGCCCTGCACCTATGTCTGCAGTTCCTGCTGTCTCTGATGTGCTTTAGTGATCGGCTCAAGACGTCTGAACACAGAGCAGAAAAGTTACAACTGCTTTATTAAAAAGCTCATAAGCAAAGGGGAAATCTCCCCTTCATCAAAAGCTTCCCCCCTGATAGGATGGTGAGTGATCACAGAGTTAAGTAACACAGAACAAGACAGAAGAACATTTTATCTTCTAAGGAATACTCACCAACTTATCAGCATGGGAAGGCAGGAAATTAATCCTTGCAACTTGTGATGAGCTCTGGCAGAGGTGTCTTGCTCCTTTCCTTTGTGTGCATCTCAACAAATGAAACACAAAGATGCAGAATGATCACCTGGGCTTTTGAATTTCCAGGGAATGCTTTTCCCTCCATCAACTCCCTGCCCTCTCCTCACAGAATGTATGCATGTGTTAAACTAGAACATAAAGTTCTGGAGGTGTCTGTCTACATGATGGTATAAATCAGCCTAAGTCACTTTCCTGATGTAATGTCTTGGACAGAGCCCTTCTGATTTCCCAAACAGGATTTTGGAAGGAGAACGTAGACTGCCCTGATTACTGTATCCCACCATTTCCATTGCGTTGCTCATTGTAAGGTAGGACTTTGTGGCTTTTATGGAGCTACATTAACACCCAGGCTTATAGTTCATATGAGGTAAAATACAACAGGGAGATTGTAAAAATGCTCATGCAAGCAATTGTGGAAAACTCCAAAACACTGGAATCCACTCTGGGTTATTATGTAATTCAAGGACATGATATTTTTCAATCTCTTAAGCAATGAACATTCAAAATATGTAATAAGCCCTATATCATCATGTGTCTTGTTTATGAGCAGTTTAAGGTATGAGTGCATGAGTGATTATGCACAGTAACAGCCTGGTTTTTTGCCTTTTCAAAATGAAGAGTTAAATGTTGCAAAGGAAATGGTCATAAACAGTATTTTTATGAGTAAATGCTTTCACCCTGAGCTTTAATAAAAATATACATAACTAATAGGAATGTAATAATAACTTACACAACTTCCAGCAATTTGTGTGGTATCATTAAGATATGCATTAAAATGTCATCTACGATCAAAATGACTGCTTATGGGAAATGTTTGACTCTCGTTCTGATTAACAGGATGGCAGTTATTAGGGGAATGATGCACACATGCTGTAACCCCCATGAACTGAATGAACTAACCTCTTTTGAGTCAATCAGCTCCCACCTAGCCAGGAGAAAAGAGTCTGACCCAAATAATCCATAATTAGATCATCAGCTGCTCACACTATTGATCTCCTGAGATCTGGGGTGGCCTGAGCTGCCTTCATGCTCCAGCTGCAACTCAGAGAAGAGACTCCATTCTTGAAAGAAAAGAGGAGTTATTCAAAGACACATGCAATAATGACGTTGGACACCCATCTTCTTGGAAGTACCTTAATTTGTTGCTGTTAATATATACCCAGAAATCAGATTATGACCTTGTCAAGCAGAACAGCAATTATGTTGTTGCTTAGGTCATCAGGGGACTACTTGCTGCTTTTTATTATATGTGGCTGGAAAATGCAGGTGTTTTTCAAACAGATGTTAAGTTTTTAGTATCAGGTTCAATCTGCCAAAGTCACCACACAAAAGTTCAGCTGCAAAGACAGTCTCTATGTAAGTCTGGTTTTCGAAAGCCAAAATACTGGATCAATCCTGAAGTTCTAATAGGATGACTTTCCACATTATTCTCATGTATTGGGTATTTAATGTCTGTTGCCTTTTAAGAACATGATATTCTTGCAGTAATTCAGACTGTACACTCTGTTTCCAAAGCTATTTTTCCAGTGGTCTGTCTATAAATGCAGTGGGTTACATATGGCTGTGCAATTTCATAATGGTATCTCTTGGAGTAAAAATAAGTATTTTAAATTTCAGCAGCCTATGATGTAATTAAATTAAAAATATAATGGGGAAAATTTAAAATTTTATTTAAATTTTCTTTAGAATATCTGATTCAGAGCCCAGCTCTGATGACTATTAAATCTGTTTGAAAAACAAAACCTTACTGGATCAAGTATAAATACAACTAATTCTGTTCCAAACCCATCTATATTAAATCCTTTCAAGCACTAACATACTGAGGCATGTAGAATCCTTCAGGAAGATCTGGAGGCCCTCATACTAACTGCAGGGGTTTTTTTCCTCATTTCTATGGCATATGTTGTATCAGAAATCATAGTTAAAAGAAATTTCATGCTCAAAATCGAAATCTTTTCTCACATTTAACTCAGCCAAAATTCCTGCAATGGCAGAATTAAATGTGGAGTTGTTCTCAAATGGTAAGGAAGCTGCAATATGGAACAATGACCTAACTACAAAGGCTGCTACTTTGAACATTTATCATCAGTTTGAGGAGTCATCAGTAATTGTCCAGTAAGTCCATTGTGTCTGCCAGAATTTCTTACTGGTTTTTTAGAGGGATTTGCGTATGTACTGATCTAGAAGAAATAATCAATCCTTTCTTGTAGAATGCAATGAGTATAGCAGGTGGGAAGTGATATTCACTTACAAATACATGTAGAGCAGCATCCTAACCTCAGCTGAGACTCTTTTTCCCAGGACAGGTAGAAAGGTGCAGTGCTACCTTAGGGTCAGATCAAGCACTACATCCAAAACTGAAGTTCCAGACTGGTCAGACTTGGACTGGAGAAAGAACAATGCCGGTGACTTCAGTGTCTTTGTCTTCTGCCAATAGTTTAATTTTCTTGCAGTAAAAATATCCCTGGAGGAAAAGCTCTCACTGTATGTAACTTTTTTTCCTGTTGAGTCATTTGGTTTGTTTACGTATCCTACGTAAAGGTGTAGTTTTACAGAACGCTTCTGCACGCAGGAAGAACTCCCCTTTGAACAGATTCTCTACCTGTGCATGAGGGAAAGAAAGAAATCTGGAGCTGGTGACATTTCAAGGGCAAGGACACAACTGTTCAGAGGAGAATTATCTGATTTGGTTCGTGTTTATTTTTACTTATATCTAGCAATCTGCTCTCCAACAGAAGATGCTTATTTGCAGAAGAGAAGACTGTCTCCTTCTTGGACTGATGCCCAATCTGCAGAAAAGGTGCCACTAAGGACAAAAGGTATTTCTTGAGCATGTATTATCTAATGTAATAGGTGTCTAGTGTTTGAAAAGAAACCGTGTGTGTCATATATGCTAACTAACTACAGATAAAGTCTTCATTTCTTCCCAATCACACTTCTTACTCACTAGCTGCCATAGGCTAAATCTGCCTTTCTCTCAGGAGCACATATTCCAAAGTAAAATATTCCATATGTGGAATTTTAGAATTAATGATTCCCAATTAGCTTGTGTAGAGAAGCTCTAGGGTACAGCTCTGTAACTGCATTTTACACATGCTTACTGCCAAGGTAGAAGGCTTTACAATTTCACCAGAAATCTTTTCCTTTCAGAACTCTTTGGAGGAACTTTTCCAGTCCCAGTATCCTGTAATGAAGGTCTGAGAAACTTCAGGTTGCAAACTGAAGTAAACCAGATTGCAGCAGAATGGGTTAAGAAGCAGAAAAGACATTACCTTTTGCCACAACTGAATCACTAAGAAAAACGCAAAAGGGGGGAATCAACTTCCATCTGCATAAGGCTCAACCCTTTCATTTAGGTTCTTTCTGCTGCAGTGATTTTGCCTTGTAAACTCCTTCATGTAAGACATTAAATAATGTTGAGTTACTGGTGTGCCAGCCATGGTATCCAGTAGTTACTGAATATAAACCTGAATGTTAACATTCCCCAAGTCTCTGCCTCAGTAATATCTTTCAACATAATAGTATCTGCCTGTTGGCTTGTTTTCTCATAGGGAGGGCGAAAGGCCATTTTGTGTTCTCTCATCTTCAATGGCAATGAAACAGGAGGAGCTCCACAATGCGAAACCAAATCTATTGCTATTAATACAACATCCCAGCCACAGAGAAGAGATTTGTTTATTTACCAAAGCTAGAGATGCCTCTCTCTGACCTTTCCAAAGCTTGTGTGCTTTAGCTGGGAATAGATTCCTCAGAACTGGGTGCTGTATTTAAAAGTATACAGTAAAAACCATACACACACCACCCTCCCCAAACAGCCAGAAGTGTAACTAGGACACAGTCCACATTCAGTCCTTATTGCTTTGCTAGTGCACAGAGATCAGCCAGCTTCCCAAAGCCCACTCGCCTTCTTTCCTGCCACTTAGTGACACATTTAGCTGACTATAACCATACATGGGCCCACTTTCTGTCTGAGGCCTAACATCTCTCTGCAGCCCAAGAAATCTGTCAGGATAGATTCCCTTCTTTGCATAATCAAGAAGTGCTTCAGACTCTGAGGGATATGGTTGAAAAAACAACCAAAAAAGAAACACCCAACAAAAAAGCAGATTGTCTTGCTCTGGAATTGACCCTGTTTTAAAAATCAAACTTTAACTGTTTCTCACAGTTTGTTGTATTTAGTGACCTGTCTGTAGAACTTCAAATGATGTTTGCAACAGTTAAAGCTTGCATTAGCACTAAGGGTTCAAACTGGTTTAACCTCATAGACTCACAATCTATTAAGCTGATACATCTCTAGTATAGAAAGAGCCTCTGAGTGCCTCAAGGCTGCTTTGGTGCTCCTTGGACAATGCTAAATTTCAGTTCCCCAACTGTCTGGTTGTCAGAAGTAGCTGTCCTGCAACACAGCTGGCAAAAATGAGTGTGGGCTGGCTCCTCACCCATCTAGTTCTCCAGCCTGGTATATTAATTCAAATCCCCACTGATTTTGGTACCTGCTCCATCGTTGTATGATATTTTAGTCTAAACAGACTATTAATGAGTTACAGAAGCAGACCTGGGAGCAGAAACTTGAAACCAGGGAAGGAACTGGCCCTACATGTCCTGATTCCAAAGCAATAATCACTAAACAATATATAAAAGGAAAACAATAGTTATGCCAATTCCTCCTCGTCCAACAGAGTAAAAAGGCAGTACACAGTCCTAGGAAAGCCCAGCTTACCTGGGAGCTGTCAGATAAGCTCTGAGCATGCTTGCTTAACTGAACCCTCTAGTGATTGAGACTATAGCTGACATCTCAGTCTGGCCTGCAGTTGGTTCCCTGCTCCTGATGCAGCTGTGTCATGGATAACTTCCCAGTGCCTGTACCCATACAGTGAGGGAGGATACAGGGATGGAAACCAGCATCAAGATGTAAGGTGGCAGCATGACTTTATCCTTTGGTAGAAGTACCAGTTTTGGGCCAGCTTAAGCTGTATTATGTCAAAGTCTTATTTTAATTCAATTGATTGTTTTCTAGTCTTTCAATACAGGGTGCTGTGGTTTGACAATGCCAGTCACCTGTAGAATTAGAAACAAAAGCCTAGAGTCCACAATAACTGTCTCTAATCATTGGACAATATTGCCTATAAATAAAGTCTTCTAAATATTATTCTTCACCATACAGCAGCTTGGAAGGCCAAGAAACTGTCTTTCATTACTCTAGAAACTACTTCACACTTTGGAAGGAATTGGTTTAGCAGTGATGCATCCCCTCATGCTCTGACCAACTTCACACTTCATTTTTTATCCAAATCAAAGTAACAGGCTTTGGGGACCTTGTCTGTATTCCTTCCTACTCAAGTCTGTTCCCATCTGCCTGATCCCCTCGGTGACTTTATAATACTTCTTTTGTGTCACCAGAACTACCACTGCCTCCCAGTCAAACTTCCCACACTGGTCTCTAAAATTGCACTCCCTGCCTTTGCATGTTCAGTTTCTGTATCTGTGAGTACATGAATAAGGGCTTGTTTGTATGTTCTGAATTTACTATGACCAGTTTTACAATTGCAGAACTCTGTACATACAGCAAAGCTCCGGCCCCATGGAAAACTGCCAGAAAACATCTGATCCTGGTAGTTAGGGGAAAGTTCTGTGAGGAACCTGTAGAAAGAGGTCCTCACCCCGCCTGACTCACAGCTGGGGTTTCTCCCTGGCAGCTGAGCTCGGTGATGTGAGAGGTTAGTTGAGAGTGGGAGCAGATTCCTGTGGGGCTTCACCAGCCAAATTCCTATCTAGCAATAGGTTGCTACAGCAACTCTGAGGCTCCCGAGATACAGAAATTACTGCTGAAATGCCTCCCTGCTGCTCAGGGACAGGATAAGGAAAATCCTTCCCTTTGATACAGAATGGCTACCCACTGCCACACTTAACATCAGCTCTATAGAAGCACCAGGTTTCCTGAACATGCTCAGGAACTGATGGCTACCATTCCCTCCTAAGCAAGATGCAGTTCCTCATCTGCATGTCATGCAAACATAGAAATAATAAACCTAAGCACTACATAAGGATAAGGACTACAGTTCCAACACTTTTTTCCCATGGAGACAGTAAGAGAAAAAACAAATCATATGACAAAAGTTAATACACTACTGAGTGGGCTGAACAGAATATAGAAACCCATACAAAGACAAAATATGTATTTTCCAGACTGGAGATTGTGGTTTTCAGAACCACATAGATACGAGAAACCATAAACAAAGCAAAACAGGACAAAACCCCTCATAGCTTCTCAGTGACTGTCCAGTAGTTTTCTGTCTGCCTCCAGCCTGTGCATGTTTTCCTCTGGCACTTGGCCCGCTCACAGGTCGTTCAGTCCACTGGACTATGTAATAAATAGCAGACAGAGATGGTGCTTTAGACAGAACAGGAACACTTGTGACCTAAACAGGTCCTGAATCTAGAGTGGGGTGGACTCAGGATACTCAGGGCATAGAAACAGCAGGTAGCTGTGTACACCATTAGTGGAAAAACTTACTCAAAATTGCTCCCACTTCTTTCCTTTGCACTTCTCAGCAACCCAGTTTGCTCTAGAAGCCAAAGACGAAACCAGCAGAATCAGTTATCTGAACTAATACCTGTGCTTACCTGAAATAACTGGATGACTTTTAAAATCAATTCTTTAAAAAAGAAGTCACAACATTTGTATAGCTGCTCAATTGAAACCTGACCATTGCATTTTGGCCACAACAGCCAGGTAGAAATCCAGTAAAATTGGTCCAGTTACTTCCTGGCTGGATTTGGATGCCCAGAACATCCTTTGGGATTGTTAATTCAAATTACGGCACTAATCCAATCCCCTGCAGTTGCCAAATGCTGTAATGTTTGGTGTCAGCATGCAGCATTTTAGTGGTTTTGACACAAGCTTGCCTCTTGTTAACATAGTATTTCACTGGCTTCTTACCTTTGGCCAGGCCTGTGAGGTTTTGGATTTACTGAAAAGCTTGAGAACATACTATGCTTTCAGTAGGTCAAATCAGAAAAACACTTCTTTTTACTTCCCTCAGTTTAGTGTCTAATGTAAAGATGACTTTTAGAGATCAAGAAAAGCATATAATGTTTAAAACAAAACATTTGTTAAGTAAGGATTTCCTGGATTTTTCTGCTTTCTTATTTATATTATGTCCTGGATCTTGTGAAATCATTATTTAGTTTCCAATATTATTTATGGAAGCCAGCCTGTCATTCTTTCCAGCTCCTACAGAGAACTTTCAGTTTTCACTTTCAGTACCAGGTGCATAGTCCTGGCTTAAATGAGTCAAAAAGAAAGTAACATACAGCAAGTACTTAACCCTCTCAGCCCCTGTCTGAATCTTCACAGGTAGGATCTTCTTCTACCTCCAGGCTATCTCACTAGGTTCCTGAGTCCTGAAAGCTCCTCTTTTGTGACAATTTAGAAGTTGGGACCACACAGCTTTTTCAATGCAGCAGAGGTCAACATGCTCAAATGCTTTGGAGCATTTCTGTTGTGCCCAGAGAGAGATTTGAAATATTACCCTCTCAGTTATCACTACAAAAGACTAAACACCTAAGCATGGAAATAGATTTTAGGAAATGAACAATTTTTATGAGGCTTTGCAGGCTGCCACTATCGATCAAAACTCTTCAATCCACAATAGACAGACAAAGAACAATGACTGGGCACACTGGATCCGCGCTGCCAGTGTGATTGCTCTGCCTTACAACCATGGTGAAAAACTCAGCTTAAAGTGTAACCCTTCTTAGCATATGGGTCCCAGATTTGCATGCTGCATCACTATGTGCTACCATTCACAGCTGCATGAACTAATGCCAAGGAGTTTTAAAATGTTAGCAAATCAGAAATCAACATTTTACATTCATTTTGCATGAGTAAAAATGACTGTGCATATGGTACAAGGCAGTACAGAATGAGGTCGATGAAGTTTACGTGACTGCTGTCTAAGGAAGGTTGTTAATGGTTGCACAGGATGGAGCATTCATGAATAGGAAAGGATGAGAGAGAGCAATAATAAGTAACTTATTTAAAACTCTGTTCAGGTGCTCCCTTACCTTACAGCCTTCTCATCTGACACCTATAGCTTTATGTCACATGACAGAAGACACACAGCATCACTGCTCTGACTTCAGTATCACACCAGCATCGGTTTTAGCTGCTCCGGAGGCTCCTAGGGTGACAGATAAAGGTTACAATTGGATAAGGACTCATCTGGGTCTCAGTAGGATGGAATATCATGGTTTTCAAATGCTTTTTTTGAAAACCCAGGGAAATATATCCTTAAAGTCTTTATTTAGAAGAGAAAGTATTAGCACTGCAAAACCAAGCACGCACTGAAATTAGAAACTTTCAGGGTTAGAAAAAGAAGACAGGAATCATGTAATTAAAGATTAGGGCATATACATGGAAAGGCAACCTTTATTCTGGCATTTTCTAACTTCGATGTACTTGCAAATTATTCATATTTTGGCAAGGATTTTGTATATGTAAAATGTATGTATTATATATAGAACTGAATTAATCTCTGCTATATTTTTGCCTCATAAATAGTTTGCTGTTTCCATGCTAGAATCTACAGCATTAACATATTCAGATGCCAGTTGCTGGCTTTATTCTCTTCTTGATAATCCAAGGGCCGAGCCTGACCGTGCTCAGCCTCGCCAAATTTCAGTCTTATCTAGCATTTTTCCTAAGCCACCCAGATAAAGTATTTCAGTGTCCTGAGGTGAAGTGATTCTCTTGTCCAGGGTCTCTGGATTGCTAGGGTTTTTTTCCTTCATCTGCCACACAATTCTGAGCTCAGGCATTCAGGCTGATGAACAATGCAATGCTGCACAACAAGCTCTAAATAAAAAAGTAACTTTAAAAACACTGCTTTAGCAAGAGCGTGGCCCATCTGTTTCAGTGTGCAACAAGCCACATAAAGACCAACACAGTGAATCTGAAAGTAATCTTCATGTAGAATTAGAAATTGAAGACAGACTAGAAAAGGAGACCCACTCATTCATCTTCTTGCAAATCATGTACAAATGTGACATATTCATTTGCACTTGAACAAGATTATCTCATTCTCCAGAGGAAAGCAAAAAAGAAGTTTCTTACAAATTTTTTCCCCATCAATTTTTGAAAAAATGTTTGAGTTAATAAATTATGAAAGGAAAAGGAACACATTTAACTTTTATTGCATTCAGATTTTGAATAATACACATGGTTCGTTTTCAGTCATGTCTTCTTTCTGTAATAGAAACGTTCTGCAGAAGCAAAGAAACTGCTCCTTGTTGCTCTGTTGCTGTTTGTTATCTCAAAGCCCTCTAAGGGAAAGTGAGTTTCTCTGTATTATGCAAACACTTCAGTCCATTTCATTCAGTGAAACCTGAGGCACACAGAGACAGGCATTGAGGTCTCTGATAAATCTGAGAGCAAAGCACGGAACCTTCAGTCTCCCATCTGCATACCCAAGCCTCAGCCTTCTTCCTTCTGTCCTCCATATGTGCACTTCCAGCAGACTAAAAAAGCAGGCAGTGCACTAAGCATCCTCTGACATGCTTAGAGAACTAATGTGTCCACAGAGCACAGCAAACAGATATTGAAGATGCCAAGAACACTAAACACGTTAGGATCAGGAAATCCTGATTGCTTCCATTGAGAGGCTAATGAAAGATAATTGTGTACATTTGCTGTTGGTAACTCAAGTATCACTTCCTTATAACAATATGGATTACTTAATCTGCAAAGGTCAATGAGTTACTCTTT
>JBCJKH010003393.1:10963-30395 GCA_039877255.1 Loriculus beryllinus | reverse complement strand
TTAGATTGAATATGAGGAAGAAATTCTTTACTGTGAGGGTGGTGAGGCACTGGAATGGGTTGCCCAGGGAGGTTGTGGATGCTCCATCCCTGGAGGTGTTCAAGGCCAGGCTGGACTGAGCCTTGGGTGGCATGGTTTAGTGGGAGGTGTCCCTGCCCATGGCAGGGGGGTTGGAATTCAATGATCTTAGGTCCTTTCCAACCCTAACTATTCTATGATTCTATGACCTAGTATTTCAGTCTGTTTTGCAACAGCTCTTCAAATTACCTAACACTTTCAAGCTTCTGTGCCAGGGCTTGTTCAAATATTTAAAAGCCATTTGACAAGTTTGTTTACAAGCAGACTAAGGGTTTGCCTAAGGGGTAAACGTGATTAACAAAACATAGAAACTTATCTATTCCTCAAAAATGCATCTGCTAAATCCAAAGTTGATTATAATTTTCTGTGGTATTTTCTAATTGCTTAGAACCAGCAACAATGAAGAATTATACAGCTAGCTAACTCCTGCAGACATTTCTATGCACTCAAAGACAAAGGCACAGATCACACAATTCTTACTTTTCTGCCTGTAATTCAGCATCATCAGTGGACAGTACTACTGTCACAGCAATGGCAGCCAAAGACAGTATAAATACATGCAGAACTAATTATTTTACTTTAGATTAACTTTAGCCTAGTGGCAATTCCCTGAAGTACAAGCCACTGGAGACTCAGTTATCTTTATCCATCAAGGCTGCCAGCAGAAGTCCACTGGCTGCACTAGTCAGTGTGCCTCAAATCCTGATGTGGGCATAATCACTCTATAAGAAAGCAGTATTTCTGAAACTAATCAAATCTCTGGTCTGTCTGGTGGGAAAAGCATGGGTGACAAATTTGTGTAGACATACATCCACCAGAACTTGCAATATAAAACAGCTGACTGTAAAACTTTTGATAATTATTGAATTATGCAAACTTTAATAATATAGAAGAGATTTTTTTAAAAGAAAAAAGATCAGCACCTGCTGGAAGTTTAGCCATGTGGCTTGAAAGCAGACCTTCAGAAAAAAAACACTGACATAATGGCTAAAAAATTATTCCAATAATGTTCTGCACAGCTTCATTCATTTTTGAAGTAAGTATCTGCTACCATATAATTCCAAAAAGTGCTCCATCTTTTCATCATTTGAGACACTTGCACTGAAAGTGACAAAAAAGTCATGTGTTGTCCCCCCCCAAAAAAAAAATCTAAGCAGAATGCAATTCTATAAACGTCACTGCTACCTATCCTAAATTATTCCATAGCTTGCCATGCTGTCGTCACATATTCCAAGTTATATGCAGGATATTAATATTAACTAATGTTTACTGCTTTCATTTCTCTTGACAGGGTTTGAGGGGTTTTTGTTTCTTCCCCCCCCCCCCACTGTTTGCTTGGGGTTTGTGCATGTTGACATTATGTGACCTAAAGGATGAAGGTCCATAAGGGAAGCACATTTTATAAGTCAAATACACTGGGAATTGAACCCTCAAGGGGCACAACAGTGGCCCCCAAGGACACCAATACTAACAAATGCCTGGAGAACACTGGAAACTTCATGCAAGTGCATTCAGTGAAAGACATGCATTAAGTATTTGTATATGAGACAGAGAACTTTCTTCTCATAAACAAATCAAGCAATAACATTTCAGCAAGGATGAAACGGCTCTAAAAGTATTATGTGAACACACAATGTCCTATTACTTCTTTCCATTCTTCTGGCTGCTTTTTTTTCCTTTGGTTATTTCACAGCTTATTAATATACTTCCATACGAAAATCCAGGTATTTTAAATTGACTGAAATCTGCTATAAAACCAAACAAAAATTAGGATGAAACCAGTGTATTACTAATTTGGCTATTTCACAGTTCATCTCAAAGCCGTGCGTGTGAGAGTACCAAAAGGTGAATTTAAACACAACGATGAAACAAACTGCATAAATAAAAGTTGGACAAATTTACACACACATGAAAAGAAAACAAAAAAAAAAAACATAATAAAAACCTGTGGTATGGTGGATGGGATGACAGTGGTCTCAGCGGGGACTGGTGGGACAGGGATCACAGGGACAATGGGAGAAGAGGAAGGAACAGCTTCTGTGGGCTAAAAATCACCAACAAAATGTCAAAAATAACAAAAACCAGGAAACATTTGCAACAAAATTCAAACTTAACAGCTTAAAAAAAAAAATCTGAAACAGCATATGGATTTAGACTATACCTACAACTGAAGACAAACAGCCACCTTTCACCACACGGTATATGGCAGTGCATTCTCAGTAACATGCTAATGTCAAAGAACTCAAGGTAGTAAGACATATCCAGACTGCTCATTTATACCAAGCTACTCACCTTGCAGTACAGAGTGATGAGACTCTGGGGTCCAACAGAAAACCTGCTCATGTCAACAGACTCAGGCTTTTTGTGGACCGGTTTCATAACAGAAGCCTCTCACCAATATACAACAGTGTGCAAAAGCTAGGAAACAGTGGCTAAAGTTGACAGCACTGAACAAAGTTAATATTCCTTTTCAATAAAGGGGTATGATCAGAAGTACATTAAGGTTTCTGAAGTGGGCAAAAAACCCAAAGAAATTTTTTTAGTCAAATGTACAGAAGCTCCTAAAATAGATTCAATCTCTGTTTCAAGGATCTTTATACAGGTTTACAACACACCTTCAGACCAAAAGAATTTTAGCCTGGGAATTATCATTAAAATAATAATCACGAAAACTACTGACACTTCACCTGCAATGAAACAAGATTACCAATAGCATTTTTAGCAAAACATTGACTCGAATCATTTTGAGATGTTAACATGCTGGTTGTCAACAAGCTGCCAGCAACATGAACTACTGGCAACTATTACTGAAATTACAATCTGAACAGCACATCAAAGTCCTTGCAACTTAGTTGTTACAAGACAGTCTTGTGATCTCTAAATATAAACAAAGCATAATGACATAGAAAATACTAAATCCTGAAAATGAACCAGAATACCAGAACATAATAGTATTAAGCATACTTTAAGAGTCAGATCTTTTAAAACACAAAGCATCATACAACAATAGCATACACTAAATTAAAGAGTAAAAGCAAATATTAAAGAAACCTGAAACAGCCAAAGAGCAGCAACTATTAATAAATGTATGGTATTTCTACAAAGGGTTTTTTCAACTCCATCTACCCAAAATGAACAGCTGGTGAAAAAAGCTGCACTTATTGGAAGATGTAAGAACAAGATTTGGCATCTTGAAAGTTTACTACCAATGTAATTTAGGCATCATTATGTCTACAGACAACAGCACAATCTTTCAAGTGTTACAAAAAAGAAGGGTGAGGGAACATCTAAATTGGCCTAGAAAAGTGATACTACACATTTTGCAAAGGATGCAGGAAATACTCAGGGCACCAAACCTCCAGTTACTGGAAGAATGATGCAACCTTTAGAGGACAGATCGAATTAAACAACTTGAGAAACCATTCAACTCTACACTTGCAAAAAATAAGCCACTGCTTCAAGTCTGCCCTGTTCCAAAGTAAGCAGCTTCCCATGTATGTACACAGTAAAAATCATGTTAACCACAACTTCAGATATACACATATTACATATCGAAACATTACACAGCATTAGTGCTGAAAAGCTAAACACTAACAGGACAGAAAAAAAACAGGTTTACAGTTACAACTCCTGCAATACAAGAAGGTTAAAAACAAACTGAAATTATTCTTAGATACTGACCATACACCTCCCTGCCCTTCTGCTTAGCAAAAGAACTGACCAAGTCACAGCTGATTTCCTTATGGGCCAAACAATCTGCACCCCAACAGCAGCTTTATTTCCCTCCTGCTTTCTCTCTTTTCTCAGTTCTTACCTCCCACATCTCTCTGAGCCTGTCATTCCCAAATGCTTCAAGAATCCTTACAACCAGGTCCAATTTCTACCATTATTTCAAAACTGACATTGTTCAAAGCCCTTTAATTCTTTCCTGTTCCAGTCTCCTAAACTGTTAGTACTGTTGTCATATTTTCCTCTGTGCTGTTGGTTTAGCTGAAAAAGGCTGCTCCCTGCTTCTCCTGGCTATGTTCCTCTTGAGTCTCCTTCACTACCATGTCGGTGAGGAAAAAGCAGACAACACTGGCAACCACTTTCAGAGGATGTTCCAACTCCAAATGAAGGTAAGACTGTCTTCACTTGGACATTTCATGGAATACAGTGAACTTCTGCAGGCAATATGGCTACCACAAGCCATGACAATGCAAGAAACTGAAGTACTTTTAATTGTCAACAAAAGATGACCTGGGACCTTCCTTGTAAAAGAACACCACTAATTTTATTTTAGCATAGCACATAATCAGTCTGAAAATGATTATATCATACAGGTATCTGAGAGCAGCTGAATAAGCTCCAATAGCCCAGAGTATCACTTTCAATGCTTTTCTTCCCAAGAATTTTCAAGAAACATTTGTAATCCCCAAAATACACCAAGGACTTCTGAAAAAACAAAAGCTTATCCTCAAAATAACTTTAAACAAACACTGACTGAAACATTAAATGATCCTGGTTTAAATAGACACAAATTAGAAAGAAGGTAGCAGGCCAGTTAAAAACCATGTTTTAAATATACGTGATCTATAGCAAACAAATATGATACACTACTATATACAGGAAGGCATGACTTGAATAACTCATATTAACAGAGCCTGTCAGCCCAAATAAATGTGCCAACACCTACAACAAGGCGATATGTTTAAAAAAGCTAAGATAATAGTGCCTTTAAGTCATCAATTTAAATGCATGCCTCCAAATCTAATACTAAGTCCAGATGCTGTGAAAAGGAAGAACACACCCATTTTCTCATGCTTAACCACCACAGAGTTAACTCCTGTGAGGAAATACCAACTAACCTGAAATTAAATCAGAGCACCATACACATCTTATAGCAGATCAACTAAAACAGCAAACTCCATAATGCTGCTTTTTGTAATGTCGTAAAAGATACATTTTGGAGAACAAAAATCAAGCAAGCCAGATGTTCCTCACCTTCAAGAAATTACTGTAAAAAGCCCATACTGTACCACAAAGCAACAATCTTAAATGGGAGAACACTAAGCAGAAATATTTCTTTGCCAGACAAATTACTGCTACTTTGATTTTTAGCAATACAATATGAAAGACAATCAAGTAACACAAAGTCTCTAGAAAAACAGGGATAAAACTACAGACAAAAAAAAGTGTGACATACTTTCTACACTTGGCATTAAAAATACACATCTATAAATACCTGTGCAATACATACCTTTTCTAAAGAATAATTAGAACATGAGCCGTCAGACACCCAACCACTAGCAGCTTTTACTTTTGCTGTGCTTTTTGTAGGACTCTTTTTTACACTATCGCGTAGGTTTGTAAATTTTCCTCTGTTTTTAGAAGGCCCTGGCAGTGTGGATGAATTAAAAGATGGACAAACGCTCAGCGCCCGCTGCTGATGCCAGAAAGGCTGCTTTGGCTGCGTATGAAGATTGTGATGTACTTCCATTCTCGGGCTCCTTGTTAAATCAGTGAGCTTGAGTGTTCCCATTTCACCATCATAAGCAGTCATGAAACTAACACCACAAAGAGTGCTTTTGCAAAAAAAACCAAACAAAAAAACCCAAAACCCAGAACGGTAAAAATATGATTGTTTTCTGGATTATGGTCACAGAAAGAAAGACTAAATGCTGCTTTAGCTAGTACTGCGTGTTGAGTACTCTCCTACTCTATTTAAAGAGCATTATTGAACCACCACACGACAGTCAATTTGCTGGGCATAAATAATCAATGCAATGCAGAAATTATTGAACAGATGGCAAAAGTCATCTGACTTTATTAAAATGCTATGAAAGGTTCTAGTTATTTTCTTTCTCCCATAAACTCCTACTGACCCTAACATCTGCTGTATTTTACCACCTCAAAACTTGTCCAAGGTTTACATCTATTTTCAAATTCCTCTATTTTTCTGAACACTTTAGGAGAGCTGCAAATTAAGCAATTTGAAAAAACTTATGATGAAAAGTATATGAATTTTGAATGGGCTGATATGTTGTACAAGATTTTAACATTAAACTTCCCAAGAAAACAAATTTGTTCAGACCACTAAATTATTAACAAAAAGTAATTGTTGTTATTGTTCAAGAGTTTCATTTTCATGAAATACAGCAGCACCGTGAGACCACAACTTTAAGGTACACACTGTTTAGAAATTTAAAGAAATACAAATTCTTTATTTTACTCATTTAGGTTTTAATGCCAAGGATGCATTATTTCTACATTACATTTTTACCCCAATTTTCAAAACGAAAAAGCTCCAAAACAACTCCTTCCCACACCCCCAAATAAAGCACACAATGAGGAGCTAGCTTGATTTAATTATGTCATTGAATATTATATTTACCAGGCTTTTTTTTTATTTCATCATTCTGAAAAGAGTTAAGGATCAAGAGTTAATTTCCCAGAGTCTATGTGAAAACTGACAGCTGAACAGTGACACCTATACTCCTAGCCTTACAGAAGGAAGAATGAGGCTCACTGCAGTGGTCATGAAGTCTTCTCAACAGCAGACACACCATCACTTTTTGCACTGGTGGGGCAGCCACAGCGAACACCATCTGCCTTCTTGCACCATTGGTGTGAGCTGGGAATATGCTGTGAACCTGAGTATCTGGTGCTGGATATGGTAAGAATGAAGAACACTTAGCTTGATTTGGTCAGCTGTACTGTATTTAGATAAAATGGAGGTACTTCATCAGTTCATAGCATTTAAACATCGGTATTCTTCCTCTCCCTCTACACTTTCCTACAGCACATCTAAATATTTAAATAATGACTTAGCATAATTTTTACAGAATAAAAAACTAGAAATACAGACCTAAGTACAAAGATTTCCAGTTATTTTTAGCATAGATACTAAGAGATAAATAGGAACTGACAGATGCTGCCCTAATCAACAAGAGCTGCCATGTCTCATCATCTACCCAGAATGGATGTTATCAAGTACTGCATAACATATCATTAATGCAATATTCATAAATGCAGAGACAGAAAGGTTTCTGGCCAGTGACAGGAAGCTGGAAACATGTTGGCCATACAAACATTCACAGACTGTGCATGCACATGGTAGGTACATCTTTTGCTTTTGAACTATCAGGGAGCTGGAGGACTGTGTCCCACTAATACACATGGGTACATCCACCCAGGTTGTTCTATTCTAGATAACAGTAATCTCTAGATTTTGTAATTGAAAAGCAAATGCAGAAAGGAAGCATGTTGTGAAGCTGCATAAACAGTTCAAAAATAGCACATCACAACTAACTCTTTCTCCTTCGAGAAATTTCCACAGAGTCATTAATACTGAGCAACTTTGGGGCACATTCTCCAGGCTGCAGGGATTATTTGGATGAACGCTGTGTCTTGTATCAAAGCCTCTATATCAGTATCCTCTCAGGCAACAGTGTGCCAAGTGGCTGCTTCCGTAGGCCACAAACTTCAAACTTCTGTTTTAGTTTTTTTTTAATGTTACCAAGATTGCTTGCAGTTTAGCACGCTGCATGCATACCACCCATTTTACTTGCATATCAGTAACTCTCTATTTTCTACCCAGCATGACATTGTCTAATTATTAAATGTAAAAATGTGGAAAGGAAGAAGATAGGAGATTTGTGTATAAGACCTCTCTCTTGCGTACATAATAAATCCCAAAATAACTGATGTTCCACATACAAAAGGAACATCTTATTCCTGAAGGCATCAATTTTGTTGAAAACACATAGACCAAGTAACCTCTTGATTAAAAAGAAAATCAGCTTTGAAACATGCTAAGTAAGAAAGTGAGGGCAAGGAAGGAGATGCTGGATACCATAATTCTTGGAAACCTGGCTTCCTATACTCTCCTCCAAACAGGAACGGGAAAGACACAATACAGAAGAAAAGACAAAGGAATTCACAGCTCTTCAGAGTGATCTCAGACCTGCTGGCTTCTGTGGCAAAAGAATGAAGATAATGTAGCAGATAGCTGACAACAGCACAATGTTTTTTTCTGGAGGCCCTCATGCCTTTGGTCCTTGAGATGATATCAGTAAGATATCAATAATTAAAACAAAACAAAAACTTGAAAGCACTTGCAGTTCCAAGAGCAACAGTCCAAGCACTAAAACACAGCCAAAGAACAGAGGGTACAGGCAGAATACCTAACTCATTCACAGCTGCATGCTGTGCCAGGACAACCTCTAGTGAAAAAGCTTACACCACACTGAAATTCAGTGTTATGCAAGTATGGAAAGCAAATACAATGTTTTGGTCCAAAATAACATGGGGAGAAGAGGAGAGGAATCAATGCATAGTAAGGCTTATTCAGAATGATCACTGTGAAAACAAAAGGAAAACAGACAACAGCAAAAAAAAGAAAACCACAAGGAAAAAAGAGAGTAGCAAAAGCGAAAGATACTCAAAGACGTTCGCTAGATATTTGAGAGTCATGGTGATCATTCTGCTCAATTACATTTACACATGAGGTAAGGCAGAGCCTGCCCTGCAGTCGCACTGGTAGGAATAAAAATAATAAAGTCTCTGGCGAGGCAGTGGGCCGTATGCATAATTCAAAGTGAGAAAAAGCAGTTACGTAACTAAAACTGCACAGGTCTGGCAGCTCATCTTCTGACTGCAGAAAGCCTGAATCTGTGAGTGCTCTCTGCAGACTGTATTCATTACCAGCATGAACTGCTCAACTCTAGTATCAAGTGCTAAATGATTTTTCATAACCAGAGGGGGTTCAGGATTAGGCTGTGCTTTCATATTACATACTAACTCAGAACAATTTGTTGCTAACACAAAGCTGAATCATCAGTATTTCAGTCTTTCAAATTACTACATCAAATGTACAGTGCTTCTTTGCAGCAACCTGTTAATGGTGCCAGTAACCTTTGACAAGTAGTTTTAGGTCAAGTACCATTTCTTTCCATATTCTGTACAACACTCACTCAATAGCTGAGTGACAACAACATCCATATGACAAAATTTCCTTTTCCATGGAAAAGGAAAATATTACCAATATTTGACCAGCAACATTGACTACAAATGTGTTTTTTCAAAACTTCAATCACCAACAGTCACTACTTCAAAAAGCAATTCTGATAGCTGGGAGAATCCTCCAAAAATAACTTTGTACTTCATCCCTTCCCTAGCTTTCAAGCAGACATCACAAAAATCAGCAACATCTGTTAATACAACTTGACTGATGGAAACAAGCCCATATTCATTACCTCTTCTTGAAACAAAGTGAACAAAACTTTAAAAGTGGTAGGAAGAAACAATTCTGATTCAATACCCAATGACAAAGCTAAATATAACAGGTGCACTTCCCTTCTAAAGATACATAATTTAAGGTTTGGCAGTGTAGTTTTATATCTTTTCTCTCAACTACATCCTAGAATGCCACAGGACATTTCACTAGTGGAGCCTGCTATTTTAAGAACTCTGCATCCATCTTCCTCAAAATCACAGAAGTCAATACTCATCTAAGCATACCTTCAGGGATTTACAGGCTGTTTGGTGGGGTCCAACAGTGATAAGTATAAGGCACAACTGCCACCCATCCTCATTTAGAAACCATGCTAGCTGTATGCTGCCCAGAGCACCTCAATCCAACCACACAGCTAGCACGAACACTGATGCACCATCTCTGTCATATTCCTCCCTAAGTCAGCGCTATCTTGTGACCTGGGCAGGTCTTTAGTATTGCATGTCAGCGACTTGTGCTGTTTAAGCAATAAATTTAAGACATGCATATTTTTCCTTACTGCATTTCTCCAGGAATTTAAAATAAAAATGAAAATGTTTCATCCAGGGTATCTGGAAACAAAAACATGCCACAAGATTTCCCTACTTCCAAAACAAAATCTCATAGGAATAGAATTAAAAAAAAAAAAAAAAAAAAAAAAAGCCAAAAAAAGTGTAGAACTATCTAAACACAACCACCCATTTAAGTATTGACTTGAAATTCCAACCAATGCTCACCCTACCAAAACAGCATGTAACACAATCAAACATGCTAATATGCTGCATGTATCTGAATTTTGAAAACTGCAAAAAATCAGTACTTTTTGAAAAAGTACTAATACCCAGGCATTAGTAGTGCCATTCCCGATAAACTAGTCTAGAGGGTAAAGCACATCTAATACAGAGAATTGGAAGCAGAACCCCACAAAAAAGAGACTACCATTAATATAAGTATGACTCAAGATTTTCCCTCTCTACAGGCTTGTTATTCCTTCCATGTGAGAAAGGTTCTCTTATCAACAGACCATTACTTTGCTTTAAAAATGCACTTCTCAGAAAATGAACTCACTTGCCCACCTTGCTCAGTATGTTACTACAGTAACTCTACAGTTTTGATATGGATGCATTATCTATTTCATACACAGTGGCTAAAATTAGATGAAATGCATGCACGTTTTCAGCCCTAACCTCTCATCATGTACAGATGGTATCACGAATTTCTACCAGGAGTACTTCACAGAGGTGAAGGTGTCGCTGAGACTCTCCTATCCAAGTCAGCATACTCCATACTGGTTTTCAACAGTACATTAATTTAACATAAACAAAACCTTAAGAGAGACTGGCTAGGGTAAATTAGAAACTAGATAGCCTCAATCCATGGGTAGTTACAATTAAGCCTGCTTATCATTCTGCATTGAAAATAAGGGTACAAAGCTTTTTGGCTTCAGATTTGGGTTTCTGACCTTCCTACCCCTTCAAGGGCTTTCCCTGTTCCTTGCTGTGATGGAGCAAAGACTGATTATTATGGTCTCCCAAGGATGAAGGAATAATAATACTTCATTTTCCACCTTTAGCTACAGGTTTCTTCTAGGAGAGTTTGGACAGAAAGCACAGGAATGAAAAAGCTGAGCCTGAAACCTGTCAGGATATGCCTACATGAGGATGTGTAGGTTAGTACATAACCATTTTACTAAGAGATTTTGAGGCCGAGCAAGCCATCTTTGAGATGTAACATCAGTCCAGGTAAGTACTGTAAAGTTTTTCTGGATCCCAGAAACGAAAATGTTTACCTACCCTTTGAATTTTGTAGATTCCAAGGACCAGTCTTAATGCCTGTGACTTAACTTTCGACATCACTTTTTTCAGAGTACCCTATGGCTCTTGAAAAATCTTATCTGTGTGAGCACTCTATTCTAAAGACACACAGCTAGCATGCTAAATAGGTCTGAACTGTAGGGGTTATCTGCTTGGTTGGCTTGGTTTTGTTGTGTTTAGTTTGTTGGGTTTTTTTAACTCAGTCAACAAATTGATTCTCTAACCTAGTTTCCTTCTCAAACCCCATAGCATTTTACAATGAACTCAAATGAACTTAAATCTCTGAACTTAAATAAATAGCTCTGAAGGGGAAAAACAGTGACAGCAGAGTATCTGCAAAATCACAGATGGTGACAACGACCTGAACTTATAGACAATCTAGCAATTTATTTACTGTCAATTCTCTATTGCAATCTTCATCTACAAAAACTGCTGAACAGCAGCAACTAACCTCTCCCCTCTCTATCAGGATCTAAAAATGGACCCTTACAGGCACGACAGTCAGTTTCATATAAAAGAGACCACCATTGTCCACTTCTTACATCTGCTGTTCAGAAAGAATTACTTAGCTCAAACTAATTTGTCCTGCAAAATCCCTCAGGGACTGCTGAAATACCTTACGCTCAGTTTTATTACAAACCCAAAATATACAAACTGTACACAAAGTTGATATTGGTTTTAATAAAGGTAATTTGTGACTTCTGTTTTTCCAATACAAAACATCCAGCACAGAAACAGATGCAGCAGCTTAGTCATCTGTATTCACCAAGCAACTCAGCACTCCAAGCTCAGAACAGAATTAGGAGGCTCCTCATTTAGGTTCCTAAGTGGTACTGTGAACTAATTTAAATGGATTTAATTTCCAACTTAAAGCAAGGCCTAGAAAACTCCATTTAATGTAACATTAGCCTTAAGAATAGTGGCTGTCATTATAATGCTAAAAAGTCCACAAAGAAGCCCAAGCAGGGTTTCAGCATAAGGAAGAGACTAGGCACAGAGAAAATGTGCTCTAAGACTTTATTATAGAAAAAATAATGGCAGCTATAGGGTGTCAATAACTTAAGTTTTTGAAATTCACAGCAGAAAGGGTATGCTGTGGTAGGAAACAGATGTGATAGACTCTGTTCACTCCTGAGAACACTATTAAATCAAAACACAGCAACAAAAGTTAGGTACTGTTTACATGCTTTAACAGATATGACACTTCTTATAAACCCTCAGAACACAATTTCCAATAATTCCTAAATTATTCAGGGAATAATTAAACCTTCTTAGACAGCATGCTTATTTTGTTCTTTATAATTCATTAAAATAGCAAAGATATCCTAAATCCATCTAGCTCTGATACAATGAAGTTATCTCTCTCAATAGTTGAAATGCATCAGTTAACTTTCAAAACTAGCCCACTACTTTTCTACAAAAAATTTTTGTTGGAGATTTAATTTTAGCTGAAAAAAAATGTATAAGACATTATTCATAAAATAAAGATTCATGTGAACCTCATCTAAAGCATGATCAGTTATTTTTTTCTTTAGGATAAGAAACATTCACATTCACTTACTTAAACCACCTCACTGCTCTCAAAATACTTAAGGATACAGTCTTGTATCTGTCCAAAAATCTCTTTATAAAATAAACAAATTTGCCCTAAAACACTGAGCATGAGCAGTCATTTGCCTCACCTCAATAAACAGCAAACAGAAAACCATACAAGAAAAGCCATCTATAACAACTCATTAATTAAAATGCATTAGCTTTTCCAGGACATAAATGTCAGAACATTTTTGAAAATTAATTACTTGATTTACACATAAAGTGGCTTTGTACTAAAGCCACTCTATAGTTTATTTACAAAAAGTCTATTTGTACACATAAGTGGCATTAGCATTTTATCTTCACACGTGCTGAATTCTTCCCAAATATACACTATTACTTTCACTGCAGTTCTGATTGGTTTATATTGCTATCCAGATGCTTTGCCTTTTCTTTGCTCAGAGCTAAGGCTAAACTCTTTACCACGCAATTACTAGTGAGGTATCTCATCAGATTATTTTATTCATTCTTACACCATGGAAACACTGGAAGCTCCTCTGACTTGCTTCCATGACAACATGCAGTTATAATACAATCTCAAAATAAGTCCTGTTATACAACACATACAGGCTTTAAAATGAGTCATAAAAGTCCTGCAACATTTCAGCAGAACAGGCAGCTTTTATGCATTGTTTTCAGCAAATTAAAACACTATACAGGTGTCATGCATGGCATTACTTGAGCAAACTCACTCCCCAAGACTGATTATTTATTTCTTTCAATGCTGATTGCTGAAGATTTCTGGATTCTAACATTTTTCAGTATAACTGAGGAAAAGAAGGCCTTATGCAACCTTACAATGGAACATAAACATTTATGTATAATTTTAAGCTTACAATGTTGACTAAAAAATGTGGTTTTAAAAACAAGGTTTACACATTAGCTGACTTTTGGTCTGTGATTATCCATACACATTTTATCTGGATCTCAAGTTAACTGCACCATAGAAACCCAAGTCAGATTTGATCAGTTTATGACGAAAGTTGGACAACCACAGCTGTGGTGCAACCATGCACCCATACCCAAGCTAGCACAGAAGCTGCTTAACCTCTCGAGCAGACCAAGAAGCCTGAGCCATTCTGGGTTCCATACAAAAACAGCTTCCCTGTCTCACAAACTGGAATTAGGCCAAGCCAGATAAACCTGGAACTAAAATGGAGCTAAGTACTTGTGTATCCAAACTGCGTGCAGAAGTAATTTAAACAGTTCCCCTGTTTCCATGAGGACTCACCTGTTAAGGACAAAGACACAGGAGCCAGAGGATGAGGTTCAGCCCAGAGATGAGGTGGTAAAGCTCATCTGGGAAGACAACACTGTGCTGATAATCACCAGGCTCTGCAGTACTTAGGTCTGATGTGCAAGATTTGCCATTCTGTGTCCGTGCTAGGAAAAACCCGGCATTGCAGTAAAGCCAGCATTTTGTGTTGGTATCACACTGACCAAAACATCTATTGGATGTTTTGTGTGGCATATCCTTACCTCACTTACTCTGTATAAAAGAAATATTAATTACACTGATACAAAAAAAAAAACAAACCAGGTAACAATAACTCTTACAAGAAGTAGCCAAGTTTCACAAAATACTTTAAAATACATGAAGCAATGTAAGCTTTTATTGAGCTATGACTCTAATGTCATTGTTTTTTGTATAATAGATACTGACAGAATACTAGTTTAGAAGATAATATTGGTCAATTTCCTTTCAGTTCAGATGATTAAAACACCTAACCTGTAGTAAAATGTTTGAAGCCTTTAGGATACAAATATTTTAAATTCTTCTTTACAAAAAAATTCTGTAGAAAGGGTTAACATAAGGACTCTGACGTCTGAATTTACAACTGAAGAAGCACAAAACAGGATTCAGACAACCCTTAAGATTACAAATTATTTAAAGAAATATCACAGTTTCATTTCATATAATCCCTATTTAATTCCAAGAACGCTACACAACACAATTCTAGTAACAATTCAAGCCTTTCAACACTGAGAAGCTAATAGACATCAATAATTTTTTTGTACACTTAACAGTTTAAAGGAGAAAAGACCTGAGGTCACAGCCTGCAATTATTTACCTCCCTACAACTGTTATTCAAAAAAACCACTTTCTTCATTCTATGTTCTATTCATCCTCAGAACAAGAAGACACTAAGCTAAATGTACCTTTAGCCACACTTTTCTAACAGCGGTCAGGCCATGGGTGAAACTCTGGGTTTCAGACTTACTTTGATTTCTCAGGCCAGTGCCCAAGCTGCAACTTGCACAGACCACTCCAATGCCCCCCTGGCTTAACCCCTACCTGCCCTTATGAAAACACAGACTAAAACCAAATAGGGCCAGCAGCAGAAAAGATTAATCTGACTCTCCAACCAAGGGAGGTTATTTCCTTAAGAACAACCTGAATTCTGTCTCCAACACTGTTTTGCATTAAGAATCTTTGAACAAAATGCCCAAAAAGAGGTCCTGTAACCCTGACTCTCCTCTCCTCATTAGGCTACACACAAGCAGAAGCTGTTCTTAAAACATGTAAAAGAAGAAATTGGACTAATGGATATGTAAAACCAAATTATTAAGCAGTAATGCTATAAACAGAAAACTATCAAACTGTTTAAAATTTGAAGAACTAGAAATCAAAATGTATCTTTTTGTACTGGTTACTGAGGCTCAAACCCAAATTAGCAGCTGTCAAATAAATCTTCCAAGTCCTGCATTTCATGAAATTAGGTGAAAGCAATAATGAATGGTATAAAAACTAACCTCAGACAAAAAGCAACCTGCCAGCACTCCTGCCATTTCTCAATTACATTAGAATACAAGTAGATTTTATAGTTTTATAAGATGTACACGAATACAGGTACTGTACTTGGAAGAAGGCACAGTGAGACACAATAAGAATGTTTCTAATTTAGACATGCCTAAGGACAACAGTAAAGAATTCACCTGCTACTTGTTTCCTTAGTAACATTCTCTGAAACTATTAATCTAACCACTAGTCCTTCACAGATACATTTAATTCCTGCCAATTTGATCATCTCATGACTGATGCATCACTCAGGATGAATCTATCGGATGTCATTTTCTTAGGATTTTTGGAGGTATCTAGGTCAAATTATCATGATAGCTGAGTGACCCAAAGGCCAGAAGGTGAGATCCATTTCCATGCATTTAACTCACTTTACTGCCAAGCTTCAAAACATTATAGAATTATAGAGTAGTTAGGGTTGGAAAGGACCTTAGTTCCAATCCCCTTGCCATAAACAGGGACACCTCACACTAAACCAAGCCATCCAAGGCTTCATCCAACCTGGCCTTGAACACTGCCAGGGATGGGGCACTCACAACTTCTTTAGGCATCCATTCCAGTGCCTCACCACTCTAACAGTAAAGAATTTCTTCCTTATATCCAACCTAAACCTCCCCTGTTTAAGTTTTAACTTGTCACCCCTTGTCCTGCCTTCAGTCATTTTCACACTGCTCCAAGCTGTACTCTCATCCTTTCCCATTCTCCTGTGCAGAAGAATTGTACACACTATAGTCTAAAACTTGGATACAAAATAACTGAATAGTACTGCATTTGAGTGGTAGTGAGCGCTGCCATGGGCTGTGTCCAGGGCATTGACACTATCAACACACAGTAAGTGCCAATGTTGTCAAACACTTTTATCTATAATCATGTTCTTCCATACGGCATGCAAGTCCATATGCAGTGATAGCACAGTTGGTGCAGGCAAAACCTTGACACTATGTAAACACTGTTCAGCAATACACAAAACACCGGTGTTTTAGCAACATTTCTAACCATAAATCCAAAAGAGAGCACTGTACAGGCCATTACAGAGAAAGTTAACCCAATCCCAGTCACTCCCAATATACTCAAGTTGCTTGGCTTTTATAGTGGTGGCTCAGATACACAATTTCTGTGCTTAGAGGAACGCCAACATCATTATTTCTAACATAGCAAAGTATACACATTAAAAACTTTTTCACTAAATCAAACCCACTGCTATAGCTCCATTCCAAAGATAAAGAGCGAGCAGAGTTAATTTTTTCTAAGGACATAAAAATACTAGCAGTTTGCAAGCAGAAGCTTCCCCAAGCTATTCTAAACTCTGAGTGTAAGAATAGAGTAAGCAATAGTTGCAACTGTGTGTATTAATGTAGATTAGTTTCCTGCAGTTATTCAGAAGACAAGCTGCAACCCAACACTAAGAGACTACCCACAGGGAATTTTTTGCAGAAATGGATTTCTAGAAACACAGGGCCTCCCACCAGCTTTTGGCCTCACACCCCCTGCCTTTAGCCTCTATCTACAGCCTCCAACCCCTTTTGGCTTCTTGTTTATTTCTGCCTATGACCCACTTTTTTCCTACACCCTTTCTCAGCCTCTATTTTATTTTGGGACTCCAGTGACTTTTAGTCTCTACTTTATTTCCAGCTTCACACAAACTTTCCCCCCTTTTGACTGCTACTCTTTTCTAGTCTTCCCCCTCCTCTGAGCCTCTGCTTTATTTTGTGCCTCCTTTGGACCTCCACTTTAAGACCCCCTACCCTTTTTGACCTTGACTTTTTTTCTGACCTCTCACATCCTTTCAGCCTTTGAAACCTTTCAGCCTGTACTTTACTACTAGGCTCCAATCCCATTTTGACCTACCAACCATTTCAGCCTTTATTTCTAGATCTCTCACCCACCTTAGTTTATTTCTGGTCTCGCATGACCTTTCCTCCTCCCATCCTCTTTCAGTCACAGGCTGAAAGGTGGTGGGAGGCCTGAATTAAAGGCTAAGAGGCATGGGAGGCTCTAACTGAGTGGAATGACAGAAATTTTTCATTCGAGCTATATTAGCTTTAAAAAGCCATTTAGTCCCTAGGTGGTTTTCTGAATACGGAAAACCACACCAGTGGTTGGCATGAACAAAACAATGTCACTGGTACCTTTCTCATGGCAAGAGCAGCCGGAAACCTCCTGACCAACACACTTACTAATAGTTTATTCCAGATATAAATCAGCAGCCTAACAACAGCAGGAGCTAGCAACTAGCACTTTCCCCTTCCACTAAAAGGCCCCTATCTGCACTCATTTATATTAGTCATTCAGCAGTGGGAACAGTAAATGTTAGCAGGGACTCATGTTCTGTGCTGACCATTCAGTTGCAAATGTTTTGTTGTAACATTTGTTTCTTCAATATGCTGTCTCTCAAACATACTGGAATTTCTGCAATAGCTTCAAGGGATCTTGAAAATAGCATTCCTCTTCCTTAGATCAGTATGGCAATAAATAAAAAATGACTGATAGAAGTAGCACAAGGCTACTTCTTGATCTTCAAAAAAACCCAAAAAACCCTATTATTCAAAAGCCCCAGGTAAAAAATAGTCACTTGAAGCAGATGAAAAAGCCCTCAAAACAAAATCAAAATCAGCATATAAACATATGCAATATTATTATGCTATGAACAAATTTCTATAACTACAGAGTCCAAGATGATTTCTGGAATTTTCTCAAAATGATATTGTCCCTTGCAACTAAATAACTTATAAGTCCTATTTCTATTTAAATAGACTGCAGTTAAAGAAGAGTAGGAGCTTCTTCATTTCAGTCATTAAGTTTAATTCGTGACCCTGTTTCTGTCAGTACAAGGTACTGACAATCTAAGTGGGACACATACCTTTCTTCCTTTTGAGGACCAATTTATATAGCCAAGGGCAATTGCAGTCCACTTTTAAGAATGGTTTGTGATCCCAATATTGATGAAAAACCCATATATCAGATACAACTTGGATTTCTCATTTCACTGCTCTCTCAGAATAGTCAGAAATCAGTTTGTCTTACTAGGTCAAATTCTACTGTTTTGAATGAATTTGTATTTATTTTCATGGGAATGCTCTGTGCTAAAGAGCAAAATTTAGCCTTATTTATAACATATTTCTTACTCTCTCATCCCCAGTGCTATGAATACTAAACTTTCTGTTAGTGTAAACTTGTTTAGGAATTACTACATCAGTTTGCAATACATTTATTTTTGATGGAGGAAATTTGAAAGTCTGATTTTATACCACTGGAGTAAAAATAAACTTTGTTATTAAAAGCAACAAGTGCAAGAGCAAGGCTGAAGTCTCCTCTGAGACACACTAGGGATAAGAGACCAGAGACGTGCTTTCTCCCTTAAAGATATTTGAATGAGTAGCATTTATTAAGGATGTGTAATGAGGTTGTATGAATTTGATCATCACCTCAGCCTTTATCAAAGTTATATTACTCAAGTGAAAGAACTTTTCTACCCATTTACATTTTTTTTTTTTCACAATCACAAGCAGGAAAACTTAGTGGATTGATGCTTAAAACAGCCCTGCAAAACTGCTGTGCACAGTGTCCCAGCATTCTTACTCTAGAAAAAAAAACATGAACAGAAATGACAGGAACTGTCAATGAGTGTAACAGGGAAACTTCCCTTTTTCCTTGCTTTGTCCACCCCTCCTCCACAACAGGAGTAACCCCCATGTGCCATCTACTGCTACTTCTCTTCAAATATACTCCTTAAAGATTTTGACCTTTCTCATCACTCCATAGAGAGGTGTGTCGTGGTTTAAACCCAACCATGCAGTTCATTCACTCACTCAACCCCCCTTTCTTGCCCTCCCCCTACACCTGGAGGGATGGGGAGGAGAATCAAAAGAATGCAACTCCCACAGGTTGAGATAA
>JBCJKH010003384.1:0-10038 GCA_039877255.1 Loriculus beryllinus | reverse complement strand
TTTGTTTCTATTGCCAAACTTCATGTAAGTAAAATGCAGGATAGTGACTGTCAGTTAAGTGGAACTTACAAATGTTTAATGCCGCAGAAGAATTAGAGGCGGTTAGAATGTGCCCCCGCCGTGTCCGAGGGGAAGGGGCCTGTGGGGTGAGCGCTGCTGCTCGGGTGAGATCGGCACCGGTGTTCCCTTGGCACCCGCCTCCTGCCGCCGCCGTTGCAGCCCTTCCTCATCCCGCAGACCTGGCTGATGTAGCGGCACTTCCACACGTTGCAGACCATGAGGGATCGCGCTGCCTGCCCGGAGCCGCCTTCCCTCGCAGGGGGTAGTGAGAACCGCACGCTCGGGTTGTGGTTTGCGGCTGGTTCACACCATGGTGCTGGTCCCTGCTCCCGTCCTTCCCTCGAGCCTGGTTTGCTGCCGCTCCGCAGGCAGAAGGCTCTGCAGGACCGTGTTGCACGACCCAAGGCTCCCATTGCTGGGTGAACGCAGCCAGCCGAGGGCTCTCAAGTAGTCCACGACTACTTTGTTGACGCTGAGTTTCATCTACCAGCCTGCCTCGTGAGATCCCTCTGGAATTCCTCACTCAGCCTTTGTTATATCCTTGCCCTGAACAGCCATGTCGGTGGATGGTCCAGCCTTCCTGATTCATTACATTTCCCCCCAGGTATTTTTTAGTATAGTGAGCATCCAACTATTGACTTCCCTCCAACACAAAACCCCTCCCTTTAACTTCATTTAGCCTATGTGACAGCGTTGCTTCTTTTCCTGAGGCAGCTTTTTTCCCTCAAGTCCTTGAGCACAGTCATGATCAAATGCATTGTGGAAGTTCAAGCATTGTACCAACCAAATCCCTTTAGCCCCTGCTTGTTGGTGCAATTAAGACGATTCCCATGGAGTTCTGAAGCAGAATCTCCCTGTACCAAACCTGCAGTGACTACATCCGAATATTTACTCACTGGTGGTTCATCTATGAATTTGCTCCGTTCACGTGGCTGGAGTTTGCCACGGCTGCCCTGAAACTCGTTTCAGAAGCTGCTCTCACACTTGCTGTGGGTCCCCATCGCAGCTGGCAGCTTGGCTTGTTCATTCCAGAGCTCCCTTAGAGCCCATAGGTGGTTCCGTGTGTCCTGGCAATGTCACTGCTTGTTGCATGTGAGCTTGAATCTCTCCTAAAGGCACCTCCAGTTCTAAATGATTCTCTGTTCAGCTCTCCATATGAAAATATTCCCCAGCTCTTTCCCATGAACACATGCAAACAATGCACTTTTTTTCTGCTGAGACTTCAGGTCAGACATTCCCTTTACCAAGCATCGTGGCTGCTGGCAGCTGACTGAGCAGCAGGGAGTGCTCCCGATGTCTTCAAAAGGATTCCTGCAAGTTTCATGACTTGAATGTTCTTTTTATTTAATATATTGCTATTTCCCATTGCATTATGTTGGGTTTGGGGTTTTGTTCGTCTGTTTGCCCCCTCCCCTCCCCATTTCACCTACCAAATCTTATTCTTTTCATCTTTTACACTTAGCACAAGTCCAGTTCATGCAGGATTTCTTTTTACTCTGCAAGCATCCCACACGCTGCTGTTTTGATCACACCAACCTCCTTTTGCCCTTGGCTCTGTTTTAATAGGTGGGTTTAATGGGTTTAACATTTGTTCCTGGCCTCAGTGTGGTGACTTACATTGTCTCCATGCCACCCACAAGCGCTTAAGTCCTGTAGCTATCCCTTTTACCTTCAAAAATTAAATCACCACCACAGAGGAAAATTGAAGTATAATCCTATGGGTGTATTAAAGGCGCGTATCTAAAGGTTATTGAGCCCTGGAATACATTATATTTCAGATTTTGTGTTCCTTAAGCCAGCCATGAATTTCACCAGTTTTAATTGTCACTTTTGGATGTTTGGGATTGGTGATAGCACCCTGCTTTGATATGAAGGAGTACCTGGAGGGAAAGTATCAACACTTCATGATGCATTTGCATGGTGTGTGCACCCCTCTGTTATAGCTAGCATCAGTGATGCTGCAGGCTCCTGACATGAACTGGATTTGACCCTTTGCAGCTGTGGCTGAGATCTTTCTCCAGGCAATCCCAAAGGGTCTGGAAGCACACAGGGTCCTCCTGGAACTGCCTTACACCAGACAGATGTTCAGCCACTCCTGGTGACTCAAAATCAACCGGTGTGACACACCAGCAGGCACTCTTTCAAGCCCATCCATCCCCATCAGCTGCACAAGATGCCACGTGCTTTCCCAAGGACACAGGAAGACAGCTGGTGGTAAAGCCACACCAACAGACCTGCACTGCCTTGAAGGGCCAAATTCCACCTCCCAAAAGCACGTGGATCCACAGATCTTCAAGCATCTTGCGAGAGATTCCAGCTTGGAGGCAGACAACTGTACAACAGGCTGTGGAGGGGCAGAGAAGCCTGATCTTCACCCACTGCTCTCATTCTCCACAACTCTTCACAGCCCCTCAGGCATGCCCACATTTCTCCCATAGAAGTCCTCTGGAGCTCCTCTTCCAAACATGTTCCTAGGTTGGAAACCTGGCCCACTAAGCCTTGTTTTGGTCCCCAGGTGAAGCAGGGGTGTGTGCAGAGTATTCCATGCTTCAGAGAACCAAGGAGTAAAAGATGCAGGTTTTGTTCCCTGCAGGGAAAGATTTAGAGTTATCTCCTTCAGGATAAGTCCTTGAAAGTGGGCTCATTTACCAGGCCTGCTCCAAGATAAATGACCATGTGCTCTAACCCTGTGTTTTTTAAATGCTTGCCCGTATGAGGATACCCATTTCAGCCTGGTTCCTTTAAGAGGGGAAAGGAGAGCCTCATCCTCTGAGAACACATCCAGGCTGAATGAAGCAGAGCTGCCACGTTCATGTGGAACTGGTTCCTCTTTGACACACCTTACAGAACGGAAAGGTCTCTGTAAGTTACAAATATCTTCTGCCAGAATCAGTCACACAGCTTCCCACACCGAGCAGGAAAAGCTGTTGTGCAGGCAGGGACATGCCTACTGCAGGGACCTCTGCAAGACTCAAAACCCTTGCAGCCAATTCCCTCCCTGGCACAAGGGCAGCCTGGAGCCAGAGGCTGCTCACTGGAGTCAGATCCTGTGGTATCACCAAGCCCTTTTGGGATGTCTGGGCAGCTTTTCATTTGGCTGATGGTTTAACAAACCTCTAAGCTAAGTGGGCAGCTTCCCTCCCCTCCGGCTTCACCCCTTCCTTCCCTCCCACACTCACTGGGATGGGGAGTGCCAGTTTCCCACCATCCCAGTCTTGCAGTTTTAGTCTCACCCTTCCTTCATTTGCTGCTCAAGAGGAATCTACCTGTTGTCCCACCAGGATGTTACCTGCAGCCTCTCCTTGTCCTCATTTCATATTGCAGCAACATCACATACATCAGGAGTAGACATTTTCCCTGCTCAGTGCTGCAGAAGTGCTTCCATGCTTGAAGGCTGTGCTTCACTTTGCTAAACATGACTTCTGGCAATGGAAAACTGGCAGGACAAATGGCAGCCTTTAAAAGGGGGAAAAAAAAAAGGGAAAACTTCTGCCCTTTTTAGTGGATTATCTCAAAAAAATATTCATGTCCTATTTTATATTCGTCAAAACCTCAGTTCATTTGAAGCAAATCACTGAATGTTTCCATAAAAAATAACCCATTACAGGAAAATGGGATGAGGTCCTGCCTGACATCTTCACACTTCAGGGCATTTTAGGCTGCTTAACAGAAAGGTTACAGTATAACCATGATTCAAGAGCTGCAACTTGACAAAGTGCCTAAGAAGTGACCTTCCAGCAGGAAGCTTCAGAACTTTTGTTATTTCCTAAGATGCTCAAAGCCAAAGTACAAAAACCCACCCAAAACCTAAAATTAAGAACTTCCTGTGCACATATTAGAATATAATATTGCAAGTCCACAGCAGCTCCATTTTCTGATGAACTGCACACAGGCAGGACCAGGACCAATGCTGCAACACCAAGTGGCAAAGTGAAGCCTGATCAAAAAAACAAAACTCCAAAGAGCTTTTACAAAGGAACTGAACACCTCTTTCACTGAGCACCCTGAGGAAGGCTCTGCATTAAGCATTCAGCAGCTCCCAAAGTTCTGCTGTGAAGCAAAAGTAACACCTGGCACTAAATTATCCATTTTCTTCAGGACTCTCAGTTGATATTCCTTGTATTTCTAAGGTAAAAATGGAAAAGAATAATACCTATCAGATTATGCAAGACAAGATGTCCAAAAAGAAGATCAGGCACATTCCCTGCAAGCCAAGGCCTCCTTCCTAAGTATTTTTACTCATTCCTGCATCAGAAAAATATCAAAAAATGATTCTTGGATTGGTGGCATCTCTTTAAAAAATAGCTAACTCAAATTGCCAAACATCCCCTCACTCAAACACATCTGCACATCACTGCAGCACTCAGTATGCTTACAGGGAAGTCATGAGGGCAACCACATCCCCACAGAGCTGACTACCTGAGCTTCCCTACCACTACCTCACGCACAAAGGATTCCCAACAAGAAAGCTCATTCCGCTTCCCAAACACCAGCTGCTTAAAAGCACACTGTCCAGCAGCCCTTCTCCTAAAGCAGGAATGCTGGAGCCTGCCTGTGCCCACAGACCCCAGACTGAGCGGGTATTCCCAACATCCGTGCTCTGGAAGCAGCTGGAAGGCGATGGGAGAAAGCTAGAGAGCAGACACGGATTCATTCCAACCTTTACTTGGTTTGCTCTCCCCTCCCCTTTTATTCTTAAATATAACTTCCATGCAGAGTTCTCCAGAGCAACTGCTGAGGCCGGGGCCAGCCTCGGGCCTCGGCACCACCACAGCTACTGCAGCCACATGGGAGGAAAAGCTTTTGCTACGTGCCTTTTTTTTCCTTTTTTTTTTTAGATTTTGAGGCCAACACCGTGTTCTCTGGACATTACAGTTACTGAGTCCTAGCAAGAGTTCCTAACAAAAACTGTACATGAGTTTACAAACGTATTAACATATAAATAACGAGAAGCTTCCTGCCTGGAGCCTCCACAGTAGTCTTTTTGCTTGAGAATATAATACTGGAAAGGGTCTTCCCAACCCTTTCCCACAGCACCAGTCAGAGCTGGCTCAGTCCAGTCAGCCGTTCTGCTCAAGCATCACAGGGTTTTTCTTCTTCAGTGCCTCTGGCTTCAATAAGCAGTCTGTTACTGTGCAAAAGCAAGAGTCCAATGCCTTTGAGAAGGAATCCTGCTGCTAAGAGGCCTGCGCCGCCCGGTCACCGCTCTGGTCCCAGCTCCTGCTGGAAGGTCCGTTTCTTCTCCCGACAGTGCTTCTTGTGAGCAGGCCAGTCCTTCTGCTGGCACTGGGACCCACAGTACCTCGCGACCTGGCAGCGGCCACAGATGTTGAATTCACGGAGCTAGGAAGAACACAAGACAGTGTCAGTGAGCCTGCTCCAAGCACCCCTACATCGTTCCCCAAGTATGGTTATGATCAGGTCTTTTGCACCCATCACAAACATGAACATCCCACCACAAGCATCAGAAGGTTCTGAAGGGATTGCATGTTGGATTTTGCAGTTGCTTCTGCAGAGTGGGCTTAGTAGGCAAAATACTGGAGTGCTTAAGTTCTGTTTTCAACCACAAGCATCTTAAACTCACAAATGATCAGGAGAGCTGCACAAGCTCAGCTGTTGCCATACAGCTCATCAGGAAACTTGTATTCAGACCCCAATCACAGGTAAAGCTTGCTCTTCGTCAAACACAGGGCATTTAAGACCATCTTTGCAAACATTCCCTTCCCCAAAGAAAGAAGTGGAACACAATGATTTTAGCCTACTCAGCTTTTGTTACCACAGAAGAGCCCCGTATATTCATCGATAAGGACATGTGTCTGACAAAGAGGAACAGCCCTTGTACATTTTGTTCTCTGCCATTCTCTATGTATGCTGCTTCACTGCATCCATCCACAGTGAAGAACTAGCACTGCCTTTCTTCCCAGTTCCCCACTGAATAAAGGCCACTCAATTCACCCTCTCCTCATGAAAGGTGAAGCAGTTTATTTTCGGATTCCACTACCACCTAAACCCTCTTACAATGCCTCTTCCTGTCTTACCCAGCTGCCTGCTCATTCCAGCTCCGTGTCCCTAGAGGAACGCTTCCACCTGTCTTTCTGTGCACTCTCCAAAAATCAGGCTCCTCCCAGCAAACCACCAGGTCATTTGCTGTTCAGATTCAGAACTACCTCCTCTCAAAGAGAAGATAATCACAGGGCCTCAAGATTCACGCCAAAGAAAACCTCATTAAAAAGGATTCTCACTTTTAGCAACTGCGTTAAGCTTCACATTGTAAGGAACACCTCCTTGGACGCACACAGAGCAGCCTGAGTCCTCACATACCTGCTTTTCAATCATTGTGCATGGGGGGTAGTGACATTCATAGTATGTGCATGAGTTCTCTTCCTCCTCCACCACATCCCCGTTAGCGTTGTAGTATCGTGTCACATTCAGTACAGGGAACTGCTCTTCTATAGGATCTGTAGGAAGCTGCTGGATTGCCAGCCAGTACAGACTTTGTTCCCTGGAAGAAAAACACACACAAATAAGGCCCATAAGTTCATGGTAAGCATACAGAGACATTTATTCCAAATTAACTAAGTAGGTTTAACATTGGATTGAGCCTGTTGAGCCTCATCCTACACACACTCTTCATATACTGGATATTTTCAGGGTTATTTTAGCTTAAATGCAAAATAAGTTAAAAAGTATTTATCGAGAAACATTTACAATGGAGCAAAATTGTTTCTGTGTAAATGGCTTGAGGTCTGTTCCTTGGTCTTAAACTCCCAGGCTCATGGGGAGCATCACTGTAGTATCGCTGCCATTCACTATTGCTTCTCAGACCCAGTTTAATAAGCTCTGAACATTCCCTATTTGATGGGTACTGCAAGTGTTTCTAGTGCCTAATGAGACAGTAAGTTTTGGGTCTCCCACCAAAAATGAACATGCCAGTGTTACATCCTGGATTAGCCAAATCCATCCTGACATGAAGAGTCTGATGTGCTTTGAATCACATTAGTGCAATATGGCATGTAGGATGTTCCCACCACCTACTAGTGAAAGGTGACGGGAGCTGATCCCAGGAACCTATTTGGGTTTCAACTCGGATACGCCGTTACAAGTGCAAGCAGCTGCTGGCTTCTACAGGCTGTGTTAGAATTTCAATGCCTGGGAGCCACAAGCCAGTAAAACCTGCAGACTTAATTCAGCATGCCCAGATGCCACCACTCAAGTGGAAGGGAACACAAGGTTCCTGTTTCACTGTGATGACAACCTCTGGCATGGCAGAACCTCTGCACAATAATACCACGGGGTGAGCTGGGCCCCTCACAGCCAGCAGGAACACTGAGCATTAACTCTGGTCTCCAAGTGAGGAAGCACAGATGTGCACTGATGTGTAAGCAGCCCAAGGTCAAATACAAAAGGCTCTGCCAGATGAAAATCACTAAAGCAAGGAGACAATTTCAGGTATTTTCAAGCTTCCTGATGGCAGCCCCTGCCAGCCATTCACATACCTTTGTTTACTAGAGATGTCTTCAGCTTTGGGTTTCCACCCCCAAGGAACCAGGCGCAGATTGTCGAGGCGGTTGTCCACCGTCACTGAGTTCAGATGTACAACCTGAAATCCAGGAGCAATCCCTCCCCGGTGTCTCTCCCTGCAGGAGACAAAGCCAACATGGAGGTCAGCAACGAACAGACTCTATAGCTAAAAAGCAAAGAATCACACTGATTCTGGAGGCCATGCTGCATTTTAGCCTGTTGTCCCCAAAACAGTCTCAGTAAAGCTTGAGTTACTAGGAGACATCAGATATAAAAGCCCCCACAAGAAAGAGACTTGGTCCAGGAGGTTATTTCCATTATAAATGAGTTGAATCAAAAGACAGTCATGGCACAGTACAATCGTAAGCATATTGCAAAGAAAGTTCCAGACACGACTAATCCAGTTACTGCAAGAGCATCTCTGCAATTGCTGTGTTCCCCAGAGCAGAGCTGAAAGGTGCCCATAGTGTTTTATTGCTTTAATAAAAAATTCTATCAGACACATTAATGCAAGTGTGGCACTGGTGTGAACCCAGTTTGTTATTTATGAAGACATGTCTCGTAACAAGCAACAGGACAGAGGTTTCACCAAGTATGCAAATGCCTTTTAGGCTCTGAGTGTAACACACAGAGTCTGCAATGACTCCACAGCTGACCAAGAGACATCTGAAATGCGCTCAAAGCCAAACCAGGGGATAGCTGCTCATTAAGTCTTGCTGCAACTCTTCCCTATTGCCCTTAACAGTTTGTATTTCCCATTCCACCTTCCTTTCAGCTCTCCTTTCAGGAGGTATCAAGTTCACTGTCAAGCACCCTTGTGCCTGGACAAGTTTCCATATCACTTCTTGCAGGAATCCCCATCCCACCTGAAATGCAAGGCTTGGGTGGCAGTTGTGTCTCAGAATGCCTGCTGTGCCATGATGGATTCCATGCACTGAGGGAACAGCCTGATAGCATTAAAGGACATAAAACTGTCAGCACCTGCCTGAGGGTTACCCAACATTTCCTTCTAGGAGCCACTTCCAACAGTTACTTGCAACTTCACCTGAGTCTGGTCTGGATGCTGCTTCCTGCTCAGTGTTTACTGAACACTTCAGTTCAAACAGGGATCCAATTGTGAAGAGGGAACATTTGCCCAAGTTAAAAAATTCCCACATTTTTCCCCCCTTTACAAAGCTTTATCCAGCAGAACAGGGGAATTCATTTCAATGAGACTGAGAATGAAAAATGTTGTCTTTGTTTTGTCAACATCCACCCAGATATGTTTAAATTCTATACTTTGGGGGAAAGAAAACCACTTGCAATTCACACATACTCCAAACTCCCCAGAATTTAATGAGTAAAATTCCCTGGGAGAGGCCACATGCAGCACACAGCCCTGCAGGAGAACAGAACATGGAGAGGGGATAAAACCCCAACAACAGCAAACAGCTATGGAAAGGAGCCTGCTGAAATGCCCTAGAGGAGGAAGAGCTACTTCTGTGCTGTTGAAGGCTCCTAAAGGGTCTGGCAAAGGACATCAGGAATCCTGAGGGCTACGAGTGGAAACCCAGGAGGTACATGGACCCGAGCAGATGAAGGTGAGCATCGATCAGACACAGAGCCAGGGGAGGAGTTAAGGGCCTGCAACTGAGACCAGGACAAAGTGCCAACAAGAGAGATAGAAGGAGGGAGTCCAGAGCAAGAGCAAACCCTGTGGGGGGGAAGGGAGGCTAAGACCAAGCAAAGAAATGTTGTTGAATAGATTAGATAATGCCAATTTAATAAAGGTTGGAGTTGGAGAAGGAGATAGGATTACAACAGACTGGTTCATAACACCAGGAAATGACAGCAGAGTGGCACAGACCTATCACTGCTCCTACTGAGTCTGCATCTGCACCCATAACCCCCATAAGCAAATACTGCCACAGTGAGCCCATCTTCCTCACTCTGTACAAACCCCCACTTGTTCACGTTGCTGTCAGTTCCTCTATTACCTCAAGTCACAAGGCCAAAGGAAACGTGGAACCTGGGCCTTGCTGCTGCCCAGTGAAAGTGTTAATGCAGTACGAGCCAACTGTGATGACAGAATTAGTGCTAACAAACCCAAGACCTCTACCTATAATGAAGCAACCTCTGCACAGCACACACCACTTCTCACCCTAGACTTACACTTCATGAATGTGCAGCATGGACCATCTGCAGAAGATACACCAAGTGCAAGGTCCTGTGCCTGGGTCAGGGCAATCTCAAGCACAAACACAGGCTGAGCAGAGACTTGATTCAGAGCAGCCCTGGGGAGAAGGACCTGGGGGTGCTGAGTGACAAGAGGCTCAGCATGAGCCAGTAGTGTGCATCCTGTGAGCAGCAGCTCAGGGAGGGGATCCTGCCCCTCTGCTGCGCTCTGGGGAGACCCCCCCTGCAGCCCTGATCCAGCTCTGGGGCAGCAGCACAAGAGGGACGTGGAGCTGTTGGAGC
>JBCJKH010003377.1:11977-31749 GCA_039877255.1 Loriculus beryllinus | reverse complement strand
ATGATGTCTCTGGATTCATGTGCGGAAGGGATGTGGGTTCATCCAGTGGCTAGATCCTGCAGGAAGGGCATGAGGACCACTGGCAGTATATCCTCTTGGCTTCACTAATTCTGAATCTAAACTCAGTACATGTTTCTAGCACAGGAAGCCAATTCACATGAAAACTTTTGGGCATACTTGAAAATGCTAATAAGGAGAAACTGTTCTCCAGTTTCTGTAGAAGGGCTAGAGTTTATATTTCAAAATGCACTTAAATTATTTATGAAAATGAAAAAAAAAATAATTTTAGAAATGCATCTATTGACCTACTATAAAAATAATCTGTGAAACAATAATTTTGTTCCCTCCCATATTTCTGTCGGCATACCATTAAAAAGCAATGATTAGAAATATTCCTGTAATAAATGGAATATATGGATGCTTCCTTGCACTTGAACTGTGTTGATTGAACTAGAATTTTTTTGTTGTTTTTTTTGTTCGCACTTTTCTCTTAAAAGACTTCTCTTTGCTGGATGCAACTTTCACTGCAGGAAAAAAGTATTTCTTTAAGCAGGAGGTTGCCATTGTAAAATGTCACAAAAATAAATCAGAAAATTTATGTGATTTTTGAATTAATAAACCCAAAGTTGTGCTATTAGAAAGGTTGACCATTTTACTTCCTTCTTCTTAAAAAAAAAATAAAATTCATTATTGTATTTTTAATTTTAGCCTTTAAGTGCAGGGCAGTTATCATGAATATTACTCCTTAAAATAAACTGTTTCTGCTGTGGAGAAACTATACTATATTATATGCTTATTGAGTATATTGAGTAAGGGAAAAGTAAGCAAGTAAGAAAATCTTTGGTATCACTCACTTTGAAACCATTTAAATAGAAGTTATAGCATTCTTACAATACTTACTGGCTGTAGCAGCAATGCTGAAAATTATTAAAGTGCATCAGTAACTATTTAAAATCACCTGCATGATTTTCATTGAATGAGGCCTTTTTAAGGGATGAGGACAGGAGCATTTACACTGTGGTGTGATAACTCAGGCTACCATGACCATAACTCTATGGGGATAGCAGTGACCATCTAACCTTGATAAAATCAGTAACAGTCCTTCTTAGCTTCAAATCATCTGTTGTTTGGTTTATGTGTGCTAGAATGAAATGTGCAGAATAAGTCTACAAAAATTCTCTAGTTTTATCAAATGCATTTTGAGTGTTGATTTAACAATATCTACGTATGCAATCTAAGAATGGAGAATATTAAACTGAAAAGATACAGGTTTGTGCTTTGCAGTAAGTGTCTTTAAAATCTAAAACCAACTCCCTCTAATGGAGGTGAGTTTCTTGAAAAGGTTCATCATTCTCTGTGTTTCACTTCATTTTCTCCCGTTTCCTTTACCTTACTTTTGTTTTCACAATGTTTTCTTATGTATGGAGGCTTTGCAAATAAAACTGAAATTGGTACAGGGAATCAAAATCAGTTTTGCTTTTGAAAATATTCCTTTTTCTTTGACTAAAAGTGTACTTTTGGTCATTTAAATCATAACTGCTTCTTTATGTGTAATCTTGCAAAGACTTACATGAGTGCTTAATTTCATTCACACATTCAGCCCGTGGAAGTCCTTGCAGTTACTCTTGTAGAGACTGGGATGATGGTTAACAGGAGAGAGGTTATATGCTTTAAGGTTAGAGTACAGATGCTGTGTTTAGATATCAGGGATGGCTTTGTCATGCTGTCAGTTGTGTCTGTGTGGCACTTGTGCAGTTTAGCAGTGATGAAAATCTGCGGAATGAATAGGAAACAGCTGAGATTTAATTTATATTTTGGGACTTCTGAACAGTTCTCCCTTGCTCACTTTTATAATCCAAGTTCACAGCTGAACAGAATGACATAATAGGGGAAATGCAGATATTTTGTTTAAAATTAAAAAAAAAAAAGTGGAAAGGAAAACCAGCAATAAAGTGCTCAGAGAGAAAATGTCTCTACAAATGCAACAGACATAAAAGAAAGTGAAGGAAAGTTAAAAATTACCATAGGGCAGGCAGGACACCTGCTAAAGAACCTTCTGCTGCTTCGCACAGCTGGAAAGAAAAATGAAAGAGATGCAAACAACTGTTCTGGAAGCATGAAATCAGCCTTTTGTCTTTTCACCCCTCCCTTTCTGAACAGCTACAGTATGCAAAATTTAGGGGAATCTCAAAGTATTCAGAGGAAAAAAAAATTCAGCAGGCTCTGCATATAAAAAGCTGAGACATGGAAGTGTGCCTCTTTGAAAACAGGAGCATGTTTGGGAGCTTCCCGGTGCATTGAAGAAAGTGGTAATTAATGCATAGTGAATGACTTCGAATAGAGGTTGAATAGGGGCATAACAATGGGAAGTATTTTTTTTTTTTTTTTTTAAGTGTGGAAAAAGGAAAGCTGTTAAAAGATGGCTACTGTGAAGCTACAACTTCAATCCTTGTCTTTTCTGACTCTCCTTTATAGACTGTGGTGGGTTTTGTTTTGTGTGGGTTTCCAAATACAGTGAAGTTAATTTCCACCAATTTAATTTTGTCTATGCTTTGGGAGTTATTGTTTTTAGTGTGTTTTTTGTGATGTGGGGTTTTTTGGTTGGTTTTATTTTTTTGTTATTTTTTTTTCCTTTTTTGGCAGGTCTTGGCTCTTTGATGGTGCTTTTGAGCAAATGGTTTGCCAAAGTTCAGATGATGTTAGCTCCATCCTCTTTTTCATTTACAACATCAAGGGGATTACAGAGAATAACTTTGTTGCCCAACATCAAGGCTGTATCTTCAGGCTACTAGAAAGGTAGTTCTCAGAAAGTGTGTCTTCTAATATTTTAGAACCTCCACAGGCTTCAGATAAAACAAGTATTTAATACAAAAAGCTCACAAGGATCCCAAGGAAGGTTAAACTTACAAAACCTCCTTCATGTTGAACACCTGAAATGTATTTTTTTAGGCTGTTGGAGTGTTATCATAGTGAAGACAGCAATGAAGTCTTATATAACTGAAGACAGAATAAAAATCAGCACCTTGTTTAAAGACAGGCAATTTTTAATGGAACATGAGCAAATATAACCTACTATTGCCATTGAAAAAAGAATTTTCAGAATGAGCAAGTCATTTTGGAGGGATCTTGGGGGTTGATCCTTTTACTGAATCATGAGCTAGTAGATCTGCAGTTCTGCTGTGCTTGATCCAAGATTAGAATTTGAGGCTTGAAGACAGAAGAATTAAGGTGCTTTGGAGAAATGAAATAGGGAAGCTATCATGGTCAAAATAATTGCAAATATGTTTTTATTCTTCATATTTCTTTTTTGACAGAAATTCTGGCCTGGAGTATATTAAACTCGGCTCCTTAATCCTTATCACATAAATCTTAATTATTTCTAAGGAAGGTATGAAATTAAAAACACCCTACAAAAAATCCAAAATATGTTTTGTTCTCTATTTTTCCAAAGGTAGGGAAAAAACCAAAAAAGTAGTATTAAACGCATGTAGTAAAGCAGAATCATAGAATCTTTGAGAACCTCCCATTATTGCAGTTTTCAGAATAAGGTGGGTTGTATGTTTAGAGTATAAGATTTTGACTGAAAAGTGATGTGCTTCTGCTGCTTCCACAGAGCTATTCTCTCCTTGTCCTGGTCATATCCTTGTCCCGATGCATATCCTCTCCCTTAACTTTAGCAGGTGTCTTATTCCCCTCCAGTTTGTAAACAGACTGTGAGTTCTCAAATACTGGAATAGTTCTTAAAATTACTTGTCAATATTATGATAAGAATGATGTTGATTTATATGTTTTCTTTATGCAGTTTTCCTTGTGTATACATGTAAACCAAAGTTTCTGACACCCAAAAGATACTTATCACTCTTACTACTATTACTAAATTGAAATTCTAATATTGGGTAAACTATCTATTGGCAACCAGATGCGTCTTCTGAACTACATGGAACTCAGTGTCTGCATTTCAACATACCTTTTACTGTGTTAAAATGTTTAGGTAGGTGTGATATGGGCAACTTGGGATAAAAAAAAAATCCCCAACTAAAGAGTGTCTATTTTTAGCAACAGTGTTTGAGATTCATCAGGGATAGAGTTGTTAAGCTAAACTAGAGCCTTTTACTTGATAGGTGAAATGCTGAGTTCAGGCTGAGTTCCTGAATTCTGAAAATCCCTGCTTACAGTTTCTGGCTTGTTCTTTCTGGAAGCTCTTAGCAGCCTGCCAGAACAACGCATAAATTAATGTCAGTGGTCATTGCCATCGGTCCTAGAGCAGTGCAAGGTCTACAGGGGTCTGTGAGAGCTGCAGGGGAAAAGCTGGAACTTGATTCCCCTTTCCCATTATATCTGACACTTGGCACATTGTTGCAGTGGTCTGCTGGTCCATCAGAGAGACGAGTAGTAGCACTGTGTGGGATGAAACCTTGGTTAGACTCTTCATCTTTCCTGTGTCTTTTTGTTGAAATGGGGGTAAACCAAGGCAGATTTATTGGTGGAAGAGAAGGTGGAAGGAACCTGAGGAGACTGGTATTCTGCATTTCATAGTGAAGAGGTGGTTGTGCTGCTGCATTATCATCCCATCCAGTGCCACAACAGCTTTTAGTCCTGGTGACCAGCTGTGAGACTTGGAGTTTGAGCAAAGGTGATGTGTTTGGGTGTGTTACACAGAAAGTACGGGATGCTTGGTATGTTTAAATGTCTTTAATTTACAAAGCTGTGAGATGAGGTCATCTAAAACATGATAAGAAGATGAATTTATTTAGGTTGTTAAGTCAAATAGTCAGAAGGTGAGGTGCAGGGTACTTGGCTGCTAAGCACTTTTTAAATTGATCCCCGTGTGAATTTTGAGCAGGCTTCAGTGATTTGATTCTGTACTAAATTTGTTGTTCCTCTCCCTTATTGGGTGCTCATGATGGATGTGGTAAGAGCAATGTGAGTCATGAACTGGCACCTGTAAACTTGGTGCTTTCTAAGTTTAAAAGTCAATAATGTTAGCATGCTTTTCTAGGTTTGTGCGTGTGTGTATGCTACACATACTCTTCTATAGGAGAAAAAAATTGGTGTCAGAAAATGTCAGGAAAAGATGTAATGTAAGAACTCCCTCTACTGTAAAAACTCCCAGCATATAAAATGTGCTGTAGCACTAGCTATTGTGACCCAGAAATAAAATGTTTCCTGTGAATTAGAAGGATACAGAGTTGGATTAACTGGATGACATTTCCCCATCTGTTTTTTATTTATTGTTGCCCTTTTCCATTCACTGTAATTAGTGCATAGAAGTGACAATAGGCATATACTGCACTCTGAGCTACAAGGATGTACCAACATTTTGAGCACTTTCCATTTTTTTTTTTTCCAGTGACACTTCGAAAACTCCTACCATCTTTACTCTGCTGAAACCTATTATTTCTGTGAACTGAAGAGGCAATTTAAGGCACCTTTTCTGTTTGCAAACAATTTTCAAATATAACCTCACACTTTCTGAACTTTTCTTAAGGGCCTCATAAAATCAATAGTTGTCCATTTTCCTCTAAGTGACTTGAAAAATTGAAGGTCTTAGGATTCAAAATTAAGATCTGGATTTCAGCGTGCTCCTCATCAACACTGCTGCTCAGAAGTGCTCAAAACCAAAGTCTGTCTTCTCACAGAGAAAGGTGGTGTTTGGAAACATAACCCATCCTGAGCTCCAGAGAACCCAGTCTTCCTTTGGACTTTTCTCTAGCTTAAATTTAGAGATATTGTTGCTGGATATCTCATAAATACTAAAGGTGCAGAGTCTACTCTTTACCAGTGATTCAGGCTTGGCATTAAAAAACCTTAGTTTTATTTTAAACATGGGACATTGCTGGGACATTGCCAGGATGTTGCTTGTGTGCTTACAAACAGTTCTACATGACCTTCAGTAATCAAAAGTGTTTTGTGACAGCTTGGCAGTAAATCAGATAGTAGATGAGATGGTGGAAGGGTGATGCAGACACTCAGCTGGCTATCCTGCTAGCACTGGGGGTAGGTAACAAAACCTAATGTTACTTATTGGGTTATTCTGAGGATGTAAAAAAGTATCTCCAGAGCAATAATTCCAAGAAAGCAAGTGTGGGGATTGAATGAGGAAGTCATACTTGCTACTTGCTCCTGTTGTATTTAGGGATTCAAAGAACTGTCTGTTTCTCTACAAATAAGTTTGCAATCAATATTATGATCACGCCTTAGACAAAAAATGGCAACTGTATGCTTACTTGCAGTGGATTATTTACTGTCACTGTGTTGTACAGCATGACTGACAGAATGCAGTCCTTGCTAAATGAAGCGTAAACACACACACTCCCTCTTACCAAGAAGTTCCTTGGTCTCACCAGTTGATTGCAGTTATATCTCTAGGATTGGCTCATATGGAAAGAAATAGAGGAAACAGTAGAGCAACAAATGTCTGGTGTCTTCCAAAACCAATTTACATTCACCTGTTTATTATGTTACTTTATAGAGAATCCCGGTATAGGTAAAGTGAATACTGTGCAGGAAAGGGCTCATGAACTGGAACATGAACTCAGCGTCCCATGCCAATTGCTCGCACTGTCAAGGGGTCAAAGGCCACCCCCAGCCAGAAGGGAGGGATGGCATCATCTTTCCAGTCACGAAGACATACTGTAGATAATCTCTCTGGATAATGCCTCCTCCAGTCTTGACATTCTTCATGTTTTGGCACAAGTAAGGATCACTCACTGCTGGCAGAAAGTCACCAGGTCTCAGAGGAAAAACAAGGTTCAGTCTATGTGCTCAGAACTGGAACAGAGCACAAATGCAGGCAGGGCCTGTCTTTCATAGTGTGTTTTAACACTGTGAAAAAATTACTGAGAACTACTGACAATCAACAATCCATCTAAGGATTCTTAGAGCCCTTGGGGATGAAAACTGTATCACTGCAGTATCTGCAATGTCAGGATTACTTCAATAATTCATGTCCTTACACTCTGTATCCTGTTATAAATATTTTAAAAAAGCCCTCCATTTAATCCCATGTTTATCTTTTGCTTTATTTTTTTCCTTTTGTCATCATTCTGAGGATTAATGCTTACACAGTTGTTCTGTGTGCACAAGTTCCCAAGATTTTCTACTATACACAAGGATAACTTGCTTACAGAGTTTTCCAATTCACTTTTACACCATGTCAGCAGACTGAGTTGTGATCCCTTGGCTCACACCATCAGAAAGGGAATTTAATTATTAGCCGAAAGGTAAAGATGCAATGATTTTGTATCTTTCTACTTCTGGGGCCACCAAGGAGGATGAAAAAGATCCCCCACACCTTTTTAGTTAGCCAGACTGCTTGAATGTGATTTTGCAGATAATGACAGTAATAGCTCACACAACACATTTGTATCTATGTTTAAGAGCTAAGTGAAGCCGTCTGAGCTGCTACACAATGCCAAATGTTCTCCTTAACCCACAGTTTCTCATGTCATACTCTAAGCTTTCAGGTTCTTCCAGTAGAAGGGAAAAAGACTAGGACTAAGGAGGAATTGATACAGCAGGGATTGCTATTTTACACGTTGAGGATAAATTAGCCAGAAAAATTATATCCTCTTGGGTCTTCATTTTGCCCAAATCTCAGACTTTGCAACTGTTGTCAGACAAGTTACTTTGGGATTTGTGTATCACTTTGTAGTTCACTAGGGAGCAATGCTCAGTAGAAGGCACGCAGCCTATCTCCTGCCTTTCCCCATAGTTCTCCCTTCACAGAGCACTTTGTGCTCTATGTAACACAGGTATAACTTCTGTCTTGGTACTTCACCTTTCAATATCAGATAGTAGCAGAGCTTTTGAGATTCATAATCAGAACACAGCTTCTGAGATCTTGAGCTCTGTGGCTCCAGGCAGCTCACTGGAAGCTTAGTACAAACATGCTTGGGAAATTCTGAAAGAAAAAAAAAAAAAAAAAAAAAAAAAAAAGTATTTTTGTGGGAAAACTGGTTTGCAAGACCTACTCCTGCAGTACATAATGGCTACATAATGGGTCTTGTAACTGAGTCCTATTTTTTCTTCATAATCTGCAAGACTCAAACTCTATTTTATATGAAAACACAGTCCTATAAACCAGATGGTGGGAGACAGAATTTTGAAAGGGATTGTACTTCAGGGGGTTATACCTCTCTCTCAGCTCACTGAAAGATTTGAAATCATCCTTTAGGTATAATATTAATAGGAAGCATTGCTCATATGGATTTGATGTTCCACTTCATGCTTTCTAGCTATTGTGTTACTTATAGCATTATGGGTGAACAGTAGTCTAAAATACTTCAAATAACAGCTATTTCACACCATTTTCAACTGACATTCAAAGAAAAAATGTCTTGCAGAAGTATCCTGGCAACAGGGCTTGTAACATCAGCGTAATTCTTGTACATGTATTAGCATGCTGTGGAATATCATTGATTCAGAGATGAGAGCTGCAAATACATTTTTTTATCCTGAAGTAGCTCTTTTCCTGAACTATAGCAATAACAATTAACTAACCATCCAAACAAGGGTATTTGTATGGAAAGGACAATAAAAGGCAAATAAAATCAGGTTGCATAAGCAACGCAAGACTTTGCCATTATTAGCATTAAAAGCCTCTCCCTATTTTAGAATCAGCAATCCTCAACTGTGGGACTGTTAATCCGAACCCTCAGTATTCCGATATTCATATGATGTCACAGGTCTTTAAACTGCTTTAGAGTGATTTAGAACTACTTATGGGAAATATTCAGTGGTGAAACCTTCAACTTTGTGAGGGAGGTGGTAATTTTTACAAAGCCCTTCCATAGGGAAGGAATAATATTTTGAATCCAACCAACAGTTCTTATTTAGTCACAGGCAAAGTAAACAGTAGTCTACAGCGACATACTGCCTGAGATGGCAGATGAGGACATGCAGTGCATTGCTTGAATAGCCAGTCTCTGCCTCCTACCTGCACAGCCTTCTGCTCTTTCGGTGCTGTCACTGAGCAAGGAATCCTGGTTTTGAAGCAACCAGAGAGAAGCAGTGGGAGTAGGAAGCTTAAATTGCCTGGCTTCTTCCCAGCTTTCTGGCCTGGCTCTTCTCCTTCCCCTCTAAAGTGCCTTGTCCTCATTTCTGCAGTCAAAATGCCAGTTTGTGTACACTGTCAGGAAGCCTTGAAACCAGGGAAGAAAGTGACCCAAATGACCCCAATTGTGGAATCAGTTCCAAAAAGCAGAGTGCCAGGGAATACCATAGCATCTGCTACAAACTCTACTGATTTTTAGGAGGTTCAACTGTAATGGCAATAGGTAATGATACAAAGGATAAAAAGACATTGGATATATCTGAGCATCCTTTAAATGTTCCTGTAGGCAGCCAAACTTCAATAGACACAACCTTTCCCTGCAGAACAGAAGAGGGCATGGAAAAAATGAAAACAAAAGATGTGATATGTGACTGCTGCAACTATGTGAAATACTTGAAATAGAATCTCCTAGAAGTACTGAACCAACCAATTTATTTTGTGAGCACATTCACCTGTGTTTCTCTGTGTGTGTGTGGATACTGTTCCAGCAGAATTAATACAAGGTCAAGTACAATCAACGCATGCCCTTACTTTAGCCATGACAGGTATCACTTGTTTTCACATGTCCAACATAAACCTTTTATTTCTGGGGCAGGATGAATGAACTTTAACACTGTGAATCTTCCATTAACTGCTTCATTGGTTTAACATGTAAAAAAAAAAATAACTTCCTACTGGTACAGAAGTATCTACTGATAGCAACTTCTTTGTGCTTTTGTATCTGTAGCTACAACAGATGTTATGATGTTATGCAGAAAGCATCAGAAGTGGTTTCGTTCTTTGAATCTTCACCCAAAGTAAGAATAACAGAAATTACTATGCAAACTATAATTTAGAAAGGGTTAATTGTTGGTGCAACCAACAAGATGAAAACTCATAAATTAGTCCTGACTACCTCACTAGTAATGAAGTTTCAGATGGGTTAAATATTTCCTAGCTCTTTAAAATACATCTAAGTGCAGCTGGTTAAAAAGTTCTTCTTTCACTCTGCTCTACAGTAATATGCAGTTTTGAGTAGCTGCAGCACAGTGCGCTGCAGGTGGTGACAGTATTTCAGTGGCAGATGAACTCCTTCCTACTGAACTGGATTCTTAAGTGAAACAGAGCTTTTGAGGTCTTGAGGCTTTTTGAGTTGCAAGTCTCACCCTTGTATGTGAGGAATGATTGAAGAAGAAACAGATAGAAAAGAGTAGACTGTGCTGGGTTTTATTTTCCTTTGTTTCACCAGGCATTTTTACACTGCAGCTGTAAATGAGAAATATAAATAATGCTATAGGCTTGAGAACCTTATGTCAATGATTTTTAAGATGTCTCCTCATGTAGAGCAGTAGCATTAATTTTACATATCACAGCAGCTTGCTTTAGCCACAAGTTTACTTGGTTTAATTTATTTATTTTTTTTAAGCTACAAACTGCCTTTTTCATAAAACCTAAGATGACTAAAACTAGTTCTGTGTAGTTCAATCTAATGACAAAAGCAGAAACCAAAGACACTGAGGGCAAAATATGATAGCAACAAGATTTAGGTATACAAGTACATATTTACACTTTTGAAAATACTTGGTTTTCTGTTTTCTGTATCAGTAAAGAACTAATCTAGATAATAGTTTTAATTACACGAGGAAAATAGTGCTTATCAATTCTACTGCCCCCCCCCCCCCTTTACCTGTCATGTACTGTGATGACCCAGTGAAAAGGGACAAAAGAAGCTATCAACAATGAGAAGTATGCCCACGAAACACCAGAAACACATTTTATGGAGAACAAAGACAGATGAAAGATGGAGACAGGTAAGGAAGAAGGCTAGGAAAAGAGCTTTGCTGAAACCCTGCTTAATGTAGGATGAAGTGTGTGAGAACAAAGGATCAGAGGGCAAGACTGAAAAGGAGAACTGTGATCAGCAGGTTGACTTGCTGCAAATCCTTTCGTATTCTACAGAGGACCACAAGAAATTTCCTGAGGGCAGAGGTAGCAAAATACTGAAAGGCAGTTATGTCTGTTTTAAGTGGACGGAGCTCCTCCAGGCCTGTACAAATTACATCCTTGAGTCTGAAGAGGAAGCAATAAGGGAAGAAATAGGAAAAACCTTGGCAAGACTTTTGAAACCTTGCCAAGGATGGCAGTGACCCCAGGGAAAGGGACAGATGGCCAACTCAGTTCCTGACACTAAGAAATTAGTAGGAGCAACATGCCCATGAAGTTGACTTCTGTTATGAGGAAGATTTTGGGATAATCAGCAAGGTTTTTCAATCATTTTCATCACTGTTGTGTGCATATTCTTATGCTTCCTAGAAAACAGGATGAACTAGGTGATATCTTGGTATCTTCTGAAGTCTTGCATTTTTTAATTTCTCTGATTTAAAATAGCTTGTCAACGTCAGCTGTACTCTGAGAAGAAAATGAATTTTAAAATAAGGAGAATTTTCCTTCATCCTGCTAAAGATACAGACCTAGAAAACAATGCCATTATGGGCAAAAATGTGAAAAATAAAGATGATGTGAAATAAGTGAGTTATCGAGGTATATTTAGCAAAGACAAGATAATATCATATTTGGAGTCATTCAGATGGACTAAGAAGCATGGTGGGAGGGTGGAGGCGGAAATGACCAGCAGTCTAACACTTTCTACACATTCCCATATTAGCTGTTCTATCCTTTATGTTTCTGTTTTGAAATGCATCTAACAAAGCACTTAATACCTACAGAAATTACTATTCCCTCGGACCCAGCTGAAAATGCAGCTTAGTTTGTAATCTGGTATTCAGCATCACTAAACTGAAATAATATTCAGGATAGGGTATGAGAACTTTGTAAAACTCTCTTCTTGTCAAAGGAATTGTTCTCAAGTATCAATTAAGATTCATTCCACTTAATGGAATAAAATATTCCATTCATTGTGCCTGACAAATCATCCTGCAACAACTGCTTCTGAAGACTGAGCTTGATTGTTTTATTTTATGTTTCTTCTATGATGAAAGAAGAAATGGTCATGAAAAAGAAAGGTTACCAGGTAAAGATGTAGTGTAAAAAACAAGTTTTATTGACTGGATAAGCATAAATTCCACAACTCACAAATGATTACAATTCCCAAAATACCTTTACATGTGCAGCCTTTTTAGTTCAGTTATGGACAACTGATTTTCGGTAATTCTTTTTGAAAGATTTAGTAGGAATGATTGCATAAAGATGATGAAGCAGGAAAATGTACTGAACTTCATTGTTCTGCATTGATACACAGGGAGTCTATTTACTTCTAAAAAGTAAAAGATAATGTAAGCTCTTTGCAGGACAGAAAGTGATACCTCACAACTGGGATTTTTTTTCACATATTCTCTTTTTTTTTTCTTGACATCATGTCACAGCAACATTGTTGCATCATTACTAAATTGATTAATTTCCAGATATATTTTTTTACTTTGCTAAGGGAAGAAAACCCTGCTAAACTTACTTCTTCCCTAGAAAATGGCTTATCTTCACCAAAAAAGTTGCAGAATATTGTTTTTACTCATTAAAGTGTTATAATAACTGTTCTTTCCCAGGAGAAAACTGCCTACTGAGGTATAAAGAATACATTTAAAGCTTCACAGACTGAGAAGAACAGAATCTGGCTCTTGCACTTCCTGTTGTCTGAATACAATAGTCACCTTTTTCTTACAGAGTAACTGGGTGGCAACACCTCTTATGGTCATGCTTTAAGGGGCAAGCTACACCTGTGATCATCTACTTTAGATGTACCTGGTATTTCTCAGGAGATAATCCTTGTTTTTGGTTTCAGACACAGAGAGAGATCTCTGGGAGTTGACTGCTCAACTCAATTTCAGAAACTGGGATTTCTAAGTAGGTTCTTGCTCATTGTGTGGAGTTACTCAGCAGCTTACTGAAGTATGTGACTCTTCTTAGCCATTATATAAAGAAGGGAAGGAATCTAGTCCCGTGTTCTTAATTCACCAAATTAGATTATGCAATGCTTACTTTGTATCATTGTAAGTTTCTTTTGTTCAAATTACTCTTTAGCTGTGGAAAGCAGTACATCAAATCATCTGCGAACAAAACCTCTATGAATCTGTTGCTTCATTAATGAGATAATCAGTACTCTGGGTTTTGCAATACTGCAGGATTTGTAATTGTTGTGGTTTAAACCCAGCCATGCAGCTCATTCACTCACTCAATCCCCCCCTTTTTTGCCCTCCCTCTGCTCCTGGAGGGATAGGGAGGAGAATCAAAAGAATGCAACTCCAGCAGGCTGAGATAAGAACAGTTTAATAACTAAGGTATAACACAAATCACTACTGCTACCACCAATAATAATAATGATGAAGGAAATAACAAGGGAAGAGAATACAGCACCTCATCAACCACCAATAGGTAACTCACCCCCTCCCACCCGACTGAGCACTGACCAATACCTAGTCCAGCCCTGCAGTACCCTAGTGCTTCCAGGTACCTCTCAGTTACATCCTGGCCATGACGTGCTGTGGTATGGAATACCTCTTTGGTCAGTTTGGGTCAGGTGTCCTGTCCTTGCTTCTTCCTGGCCTCCCCTCCTCCCTGAAAGAGCATGAGACTCATGAAGTCCTCGGTCAGAGTAAATATCAGTTTTATCTGCTCTGTTCCCAGGCTGAAAGTCAAAACACAGCTGCACCAGCTACTAAGAAGGAGAAAAATTGACTGCTCCTGCTAAACCCAGGACACTGGTGTGTTTAATTCTCAATGAATTTCCCTTCCACTAATCTTCCTTTAAATATATTTGAAGCTTTATCACCCACAATATGGTCTAAAGAGGGATTCCACAGCATAGCCAGAAGCTGTATGAGAGACACCATCTTTGTTCGTTTGTTTTTTGTTTTGAAGCTGTCATTTTTCGTCAAAGATCTCTTCTTGTACTGATGATAGAGTGAATGAATAAGGTTTTGACAGTTTATATTTTATGGATGTTTGTCACATCCCACTCTCTCCTAAAGCCTTATCTCTTCTTTAGACTGAAGCACCCTACATTACTCAGCCTTTCCCTGCATGGAATATCCAATACCGTATGCAATATCCAGAAGAAAAACTAAAGTGTTTAGTAAGTCTGCATTCTTAGCCAATTTCTTCAGGAGATAATTTCAGGGTTTTAAACCAAGTTCTTGGGTATAAGAATGTCAGTTCTTTCTCGATGAAGAACAAGTGTGTTCATTAGTGTCTCTTTCTGAAAGTGATTTGAGACATGAATTATACAGTATCTTTTTAGTGCATTTGTTAGTTTTGAGGATTCAGTTTCCCTAAATGGTAATTACTGTGGATTTGGTGTATTTACAGGGAGTGTTAGTGTGCATTAAGAAATGAGAGACACAACCTTCTGAAAGAAGACGAAGAATCTGATATATTCACTACAATGAATCATAACAAGAAGAGCTCTCACAGGATGTGAGAAATCATCTGAATTCTTGAGAACTGGATAGCATTCTGAAAATGTTTTCTTCAAGTCCTGTGAAAAACTTTCTTCCACTTTTATCTTTAATCCGCCTTAGTGAAAGTATCCCAAAAGCACTTCAATGATAAAGTTATTATCCGTATAGAACTTAACTTCTAAATACCAAACTTAGGTCTTTATTTCCAGCACAAGAGAAAAATTACCTGAAACGGCTTTTGGTATACTTCCATATGGCACAGACCTTTAGCATTTCTTCTGGCTTTTTTCAGTATATAGAGCATATCTGAGCCTCATGCTCCAAAAAATACAAGCTGTGTAATAGTTTTAATTTAGACTAGAATAATTTAGAACACTTTTAAGACCAAAATGAACATAGATTTCATCAGGATGGAAGGACTGACAATCATCTCTTCCTTAGTCAAGTTCCCTCCTAGAGCAAAGCTTAGACAGGCTTATAGCTTCTGTGTTTTCTTCAGCTGTAATTAGAAACTAAGAAAGACAGATATATTTGCTAGTAGTCCTTATTATACACATATAGATCTTAACTCAATTTTGACAGCTCTTGTTCAGAGATACTAGCTACTGCAACTGTGTACTCTTGGAGGACAGAAAAATTACAAGTGTTTTTACAAAGTTATGAAAAGAGAACCTAGGACACGGGTGGAGAGATTGCTTTCACTAAAACCGGTATTGTATCACTGGGAAAGCCTTTGAGATTGGTATGTGAAATATGAGATACAGAAATAATCAGAAATTATAATTATATATTTTAACATATGTGTTGTCAGCTTCTTCATAGTAAAATATTTTAATATTTAGTTAAACAAAAATTAGATTAAGAAATGAGCTGTAAATATGCTTTTATTCAAAACAACTGGTCACGAATGTCCTTTGCAACAAGGCAGATGAAAATTACCTTTTTTTCCCCCAATATATATGACTCCACAATTTAAGTGTTCCAGTAATATGAAGAGAGAATTGGACTTGGCTTTTCTCGGAGGAACAGCAGTCAGCAAAAGCCTCTTAGTCCTCTTTGCCTGAGGAATGTCTGTCTCTAGCAGATTGCCAGGGAAGATTAACTGCTGCAAGTAGCACAGCTGCAGGTTCAAACAATTTTGATCTTTTTATATCTTGTGCTCATTCTGTTTCCACATAGAATTGGTCTGCTTGTTATGGAGAGATGCAGGTAGCACAGCTGCTGGTTCAAAAGACTTTGGTCCCGTTATATCTTCTGTGCATTGTTTCTGCATAGAAATGGCCCAGTTGTTTTGGAGAGCCCCAAGGAAATCACTTTACAAAATAGTTTGCTAACCTTTTAAAGGAGTGGATTATGCTCCTACTTTTTTTTGTCTTCATAGTGGAAAAGCTTGTTCAACAAAACCAGTATTTACTGTAGTTTCTTTGAATATATTTTACTAAGAGAATAGAGACACCATTTAAAAAGACTAGTCGAAGGGGGGAAAAAAATGCATAGATATCACCATGCTTAATTATTTTTCTGTGTTTACAGGGGCTGTATTCTACATTTCAGGTTTTCAGTAGGGTTCATGGGTGGGATGATGCATTTAACCTAACCAGCCATTTAGAAAGTAGACGACTACAGTAAATTGTAATCTAGTGACAAGTCAAGAGAAACAAGTGGCTACATAATCACCCATCTTGAAAAAGATTGATAAGTGGGGTTAATTTCCCCTGTGATGTGTCTGTCTCCTTTCTTCTGCTGATTTTAAATATCTTGAGGTGAAAGGCCTAACTTTTAAATAGCTAAAGTTACATGAGATAAATCACCCTTTAGTAATTCAGAATTATGCTCTCTGTTACAGGGCTGACCTAAACATCAAACTGTGCTTCCTCAGTCAAAACCTAAGAGACTGCAGGTAGACTGTATGAGGTTTGGAGAGCGGGTGCCCAGAAAAACCTGAGCAGCAAGAGAATGAAGTATCACATTACTTGTTTGAGTTTATCAATAAAATAGTTACAATACAGTTAGACTTTTTTAGGGTCCCAGATTAAGGAAAGCTCTTTTCCAAGGACTGGAGATGACCCAGGAGAGAAAACCTTGTCTTATCATTACAGTTATTCAGGCTGTGTGTGAGTTTTGGTATATTCAAGTTAATTACCTTTTGAGAACTTTTCATTTATTGACAACAGGTATTCAGTTTCACAGATTTAATTTCCATAACTTAATTGTTGCTATGAGCATGCTGCTATTGTTTAGTAGTTGATAAAAATAAATACAAAAGAATCATGTTTAAAATAAACTTTGTAAAATAGGCTTTTTTTAAAGAGTAAGGAGAAAATGTCTGGTGAGGAAAATATGCCAGTGATGCTTTCTAAGCTGAAGGAAATCGCATTTTCTTTCCCTTAAGGGCAGTTAGTATGTCTTTTCTAGTTTTCACTAACTGCGCAGATGCTAATGTCTACTTTTTTCCAGATCTCTCTTCCTAATGTTTTTCAGCCATTCTTCAAAAGTTCCAGAAGTGTGAAACATCAGCAAATTGTTCCACATACAGACAGAATAACAGTGAAGGTGAAAGAGAAGCTATAATAAGCATCTGTTACAGACCCTAAAGACTGAAGAGAAAGGAAAACAAACAAAAGAAAATACTGGACCAAGTATTAAAGATTTCAGGACAACAACATTATTTGCTCAAGGGAGACTACAATGAAGTTGACATCTGTTGGATAACAAATACAGGAAAATGCAAAGAATCAAAGAGATTCTGTAATTAGCTAAAGGATGTCTTCATGATCTGGAAAGTAGTGGATGCAATCATGGCAGAAGCCATGCTATATTTACTTCTTCCCAGCTGGTATGATTTGGCCTGGTAAAGGGCCTCTTCTCTTTCTCAAAGAATGAAAACCCAAACTTTAAAAGGCAATAGAAGATTAATAGCAATTTGTGACTTTAAAGATAGGTGTTCAGATCCACACAGCTTCTACGAACTAACAGAAGGTTGCTTTCTACATCTTAGCTGGAAGTTTAGATGTCATCGTGAGTGCATTCCTGTATTCACAGCTCCTTTCTCATCCAAGCATTCTTAGAATACATCCTATGCTGATCTACTTTGTGCTTTTCCTAGTCTATGCTCTTTCTCCCAGCAGCTCATTTTTCAGTTTTCTTGTTCAGCATGTCCCTCTTTTTTTCCTAATTCTACCTTTTGCTTTAACAGATCTCATATCTCATTCTCACATTCTCACAGCTGATTCACATCCAAAATTTTGTCTTCTTGTCTCTTTGAATTCTCTGTATCACTATGAAGTTTCCTTTGCATTGTTAATTAGGCTAATTGCTCTTGTGCATTTTTCCAACCCAGGGCATTTAAATACCTCTTAGCACTTTCAGCTTAGGACTGGAGCATACTCAATTGATTTTTGAAAAAAGGCGGAGGCACAGTTTAGCAAATTACAATTTAGTGGCTGCTATGATCTGTGAGAAGCTTGGACATGCTGAATAATTTTGTAGGCACATCAGCAGGTAAAATCAATTAAAAAATTCATGACTGTGCAATCTTTAATATTTTGAGTTCCTTTAATTTGGCTATATTTTGGTCAAGTTCATTAAGATGAAAGCAGGAAAATATTTAATACATAAGTTACCACGCAAAATGTCAACTTTCTGCTCCAAAGTTGAAGGCTTTGCACAAAGAAAAGGTTACCAACTTTATTATATTGGCCACACAATGCATTTTTTCTTTCATTCTTTGACTATGTCTAAGATAGTTGAACAATTTTAATTGCAGCTTTCCCAAAACGCAACTCTGTAAGACAACAGCAGTCATGAAAAAATCAGCACAAGTGTCACAGGTTGGCAATTTTTGAAGCTCTTTGAAAGAGAGTTTGAAGTACAATTGACTACTAGCTTGCTCCAGTTAGTAATGATGAGGATTCTGCTTTTCAGAAGACATTGCAGTTAAACAAAATTACATTGACTCAACTTGTGAATATATTAAAAACGTTTTATAAACCAACAAACTTTATTTGGAAATGTGAGCATACGCACTTCCAAATGTACATATACATGCCTGTATATTTTTAAATAATTTTAATATGCAGTCACTACCTCTGTAGTGACTGCAGCTGTAGTGTAGAAAAGTCCAAACTACACTTGAAGGTCTTAAGACCTTTGATGAAAGAAGAAAATCTGAAGTTGTGCAGGAATTTGAAGAGTATGTTATGAACCTCATTAAAGAGATCAATTTCAACAACTACCTGTCATGTACTGCCATAAAAGGAATGAGATTGAAATAGTCCACTGGAGAGGCTGCTGAGGTTCCTGTTAGTCCTCATGTAATTGAAAGCATTTGGCCATGACTGAAGCATAAATTATATGTATTTTTTTTGGTAAGAAGCTTGGCAAACTTCTCTGGGAATTAATTCTTCTCTGATGGAAAAAATGAGAAAGCTCTGTGGTATATTTCAGGATTCTTACTTCTCTTACAGAGACTCTTCTCTCTTACTGCAAAGAAGGAGCAACATATATATCTGCTGTTGTTGAAAATTCTTTTTTATATATCTGCTGTATGAAAAATGATGACATTACTCATGTAATCCATTTCTTCCGCAAAAAGAAATTTGTTTTTTTTAATTATTAGGAAGGTTAAATATATATTTTAACAATTATATTTCAGATTTTAGGACCTACCAGTCATCCCGTGCCCTAAGGAGTCATAAAAACTGTTGGGTAAATTCATCTTTTGGATTATAGTGATCACTCTGTAGAGTGTTCTGAAAAGCCAAGTATGTCAAAGTATAAAGATGAAACAAATGGCTTTGGCCTTGTGCAGCTGTATTTTTCTCAAATGAAAAGTGACCTTATGGTAAGGTTGGAATTGAAAGCTTCATGTTTGGTTAAATAATTCTGGATGGATGGGGTTACTGGTGCTTCGTCTTCCTACCCAATTGTCCTGGGTTCAGCAGTAGCAGTCTTTTTTTCTCCTTCTTAGTGAAGCAGTGCTGTGTTTTTGACTTTCAGCCTGGGAACAGCACTGATAACACCAATGTTTTTAGTTGCTAGTTAGTAATGTTTACTCTGACTAAGGACTTTCTGAGCCTTATGTTCTGCCAGGGAAGAGGGGAAGCCAGGAGGAAGCAGAGACAGGACACCTGACCCAAACTAGCCAAAGAGGTATTCCATACCACAGCGCATCATGCCCAGGATGTAACTGAGAGTTACCTGGAAGGGCTAGATGACTGCTCGGCCGGGCTGGGTATTGACAGGTGACATTGTATTCTCTTCCCTTGTTATTTCCCTTATCATTATTATTATTGGTGGTAGCAGTAGTGGTTTGTGTTACACCTTAG
>JBCJKH010003364.1:6034-20907 GCA_039877255.1 Loriculus beryllinus | reverse complement strand
AACCTGGCCTTGAACACTGCCAGGGATGGAGCACTCACAGCTTCCTTGGGCAACCCATTCCAGTGCCTCATCACCCTTACAGTAAAGAATTTTTTCCTTATATCCAATCTAAACTTCCTCTCTTTAAGTTTTTACCCATTACCCCTTGTCCTATCACAAGAGATCCTTTCCTGAGAGATAGGATCCTATCCTGAGGGACAGGTCCTATCCTGAGAGATCCCGGCTGCATCTCTCAGGGCAATTTGGCACAGCTGGTCACCTCACCAATGCCCTCAGCCTAAAATGGCAGGTGTTTTTCATAGCTGTTGTGCAGTGGTCACAGAAAGGGAGAGGTTAATTCCACACTATGATATTTCATGAGCTACCATATAAAAGAGATGACAAACTTTTTACACCAACAGATACAGAAAAACTTGCATATAAAACAGATGGGTTTTATTTGCTCAAACATACCTTGTGCAAGCTGTGTTCATTCTGAACCAGCTGACTGCTTCAGGTGACTAGTGGGAATAATTTGTGCAAATTCCTTGTTAAAGCTCTGCAGTTATATTTTGTGTGTGAAACAAAAGTACATCTGTGTTTAATTTTACAAGTTTGCCATACATCTTAACCTTAGAAGAACCCCCAAACATCATGCAAACTAAAAGCAAGTATTCACACGATTTGCATAGATGTTTTTCTGGGTTAGACATTACATTGGAATGCATTGGCAGTGAGTGGCTGTGACTAATGTAACAGAGTCTTATATTTAACATACTTCATTATACAGTTTTTGTGCACAGTAATGTAATAATTAGTTTGTCAAGATATCACGCTCAACTCAAGTTTAAATAGTGTTGCTCTCTGCTGGTTAATCTTGTGAACTACACATTTGTTTAATGTGAAAACTGTTGATTGCATTGCTCAATTGTTGATTGAGATGAAACCTCAGGTCCCATTCCACTAGCTGCTATCCAAGCAGGGAAACAACGATGTATTTGCAACAAATAATCACTTTGATTACATTCAGTCTTTTTTCTGGCAGATGCTATCCAAAACCACTCTTATTCTACAGAATTATTACCTGGCTTCTCATTAGCACACCCTATATTTGCCATTTGATCATTCTTAATATTAATTCACAGTCTCTCTTCCTCCTAGCTTTCCCACCTCCTGAATAAATGTTCTGAAGAGTAATACTGAAGGCTACTTGTCTCAATCTTAGAAGAAAGTAGCACCCAGAACTGCATTTTCTGAAGAAACTGAACTAATCCCATTATACATGATCTGATTATACCATTTGGACTGATTTTTTTTGAGGACTTTTTCTCTGGTTTCTCTAATGAAACATGACAGAGTTAGAAAGCCATATTCACAGGTGCAATCCTATATGCTGGGTGAATTGTAAAGCTTAGGCAAACATCAGCTTTTTAGTAGCAAAGAGGGGGTTTTGTCTTCACTTAGACATCTAAGTTCTCTTTTATCACTAGCTGACCAAGTTTTTGGCATCGTATCTTGTCTTATAAACAGGTGTGAAGGAGCCTGGAGAGAAGACAATATCATGTGACCATTCAAAGCATTCTGTAGTACAGTGCAAACAGTGGTTGTCTTTTTCTCTGATCCTCTACCTCTTGTGCCGCTGCCTATGAAAACAAGTAATAAAAATTGAAGTTTGCCAGGAATTTTCATTTTATTCACACAGATCATAATTTGGTGATCTATTTTGTAAGCTTTGCTGATACTGTTTCTTTCTTAGGTGTACACTCTGAGAGGTATTACCTTTAAGCTTTTCACGTTCTACTTAGCTAGGATTATATCATAGAATCCTAGAACAGTTGGGGTTGGAAAGGACCTTAAGATCATCCAGTTCCAACCTCTCTGCCATGGGCATAACTGACTTAAGCATACATAGCATTTTTCTGTTGACTGTATGAAATTAATACCTCACAGTTATCATCGAAAGCTCTTAGCTAACCATAGATGAGGCAATGTTTTTAGTGTAATTATTGGATAACACACAAAAGTAAGGGGGATTAAAAAAAAAATTTAAATTTCCAATGAATTCTATTATTTACTTCAATTCTATATTTTAAGTAGCCTTGAAATTGTATGAACTATAGACTAAGTCTTTCTCCTGCTTATTTTTCCAAGTACAAATGACACTAAGATCTAGACTCTTCATATCTGTTCCTATTTAGGTCACTAGCAAAAGCTCCTTGCTGTGTTTACTTCATCACAGATGGATTTGCAGAGATCTTCAAATATCTCTTGGTCTATTTTTCCTTCCAAACAGACATTCCCTACAAGCCTTCTGATTTTAATTTTAATTTTAATTATATGCTTCATTTGCTGCCATAAAATAAGTTAGTCTTGGCTCTCATGTCATAGATTGTCAGGAAACATTTTATATGGAGAAACAATGTACAATGAATATATGATATAACTCGTGGAAAAGTTGTGCTCCTGCAGTTTTCGCTCAGGCATTATTTCTACTTATTATGGATTTTATTGCCAATGTTTTCCAATATGACAAAATCAAGACTATGGAAGAAAATATGAGTGGTGGACAATATGTACTCAATAGCAGACTGAGGTTTTTTTCCCGGCTGTAAAAAAGTAAGAACTTGGCAATATTCAGTACGTAATTTGATGTGACAATTCTCAAATCAGGACATGTATGACACATAATTTTATTTTATTTTATTACTTTTGAACTGCAAATTAAAAGGAATTTTGGAAGACAAAGGATTGTGAAGGAAAGATTGCAAAGATGTGAGATAACTAGTTTTCTTCTTTACAGAAATCAAATAGTAAGTACAGGTGTTTTTCTTTAGGTAGACATAACTATGTCTTCTGTTCCAAATCTAAAAAATTATGTTTAGCTATTTCAGTCATTTCAACTGAGTTAACTTACTTAGATCGTTTCACCTGAACAAATTATGTCAGAGCCACTGTTGCACTGTCTCTTCCTGCTCCTTAGCTACTGTCAAGAGGCAACAGTGGTTCTCTGTATCCGTCATCTAAATTTCAATCTTCCACACATCTCTTTACTTTTCTAAGGCAGTTGGAGCCAGGTTTTTTTTTTTTGTTTGGTTGGTTTTTTTGGTTGGGTTTTTTTTTGTTTGTTTGGTTTGGTTTGGTTTGTTTGCTTGTTTGTTTCCTTAAGGTTAGCCTAATATGGAAGAATGAGAGTACAGAGCAGCAACTGTATCTTTATGTCCCGTAGTAAGAAACTTACCTCCTTATCATACAAAGTTCTGCTTAGTCTTTACCCAGATAAAAATTTCTTTCTGGAAAAAAAAAAAAAAAAAAAAAAAGTTCTTTTTCTATCTGATTAGTTTTTATCTGCATTTTTTAAAAAATAAATCTATGGAAGAGACATTGCAAAATGACCGTGACATGCTGTCTTATAAATATGTTGAACTGGAAAATACAGCAGAATAGCATTTTCCTTTTTAAAATATAACTACATTACTGTGAGAAAACTAGTTAAAAGGAAGCTAAAAAGGAGCAGCTAGAAGGACAAATCTTTTGTAGCTTGCACAATGTTTAAAACCACCACATCAGAGGATTGCAGTTAATTAACAGTGCTAATTGAACAGAACCATTCAATGAAAACCTAACTACAAAAAGAAAAGGATCCAGCTTCGTGAAACAGCCAAATGAAAGAGTAAAATAGCTCTAAAAAGACACCCTTCCAAAAAGGTGGAAGTCATATTCAGTTGGAGGAAATAGAAAAGAGAATAAACTCTACCAAAGAAAGAACAAAGAAATTTGGAAGTTGTGAAGAGGGAATTTTGCATTTGTTTGGTTTACAAATGGTCAAGATGCAACGCAAACTCTTAAGTAGGATGGAGGCATAGGAGGAAAAGTAATCTGAAATCTTTGCATTAGCTTCCATGATAGAGGAACTGATCAGAGAATTGCTGAGAGCAGACAAGATATCAACATGCTGCTTTTAATGCTGCATATGTCGAACACAGTGTGTAGGTTGAGTGATTCCATACAGTAGAACTAGAACTAATATAAAGTAGACCCAGAAAAGGCATAGAGAAGAACAAGAATAACCAGGTGTTTGAGACAACTTTCATGAAAAGAATGAACAAAAAAAGAAAAAGACTTTGCAGCTTGGAAACAGAAAAACTATAAAACCACAAAGTAAAAAGTAGAAATGCTGAGCCTTTCCCTTCATACAGGAGCATGGAGATGGAATTTTCAAAGTACTCATTTTCATTCATTCAGTTAGTTGTTTTTGAAAGTACCTTCTACAAACTGAAAAATTTACATTATAAAACTCATTAGGCAGATATTGTAGAGGCAAAAAAAAAAATGCATTTAACTTCCATAGCAAGCAAACAAAATTAGTAAAGAAATAAACAGATTTATAGGGCATATGCTAATTAAACCTGTCCGTATGGATTAAAACATCGGTTAAGGAAGTCTATGAACTTAAGAAGGATAAGTACAGGAGGGGAAATAAAATAACCAAACTATGCTAATAACTGAGACACTCTATAAAAATTCTTCTTCATACTTTTATTTATCAAATAATCTATTTCTTTATCATTAATGGCAGCAGGATCGACATGGCTGTTCTGTTCCTTTTTTTCATTGATTCTTTTATATACACACTGGTAAATTTTTTGATGGCTATATAGAATTTTTGGTCTTCTGGATGTTGATAAATTTAGTGTGTTTGATAGTGGGTTAAGTATTGATGCCATTCCTGCCCTTCACTCCCTTTTTTTCCTTGTCTTCCTCCATATTTTGCCATAAAGACAAAGATTTCATTTAGCGAATGCTAAAGATGCTTCATCTAAGTCTCAGGAATTGACTTGTTCTTTGCTTTCTTCTATAATCCTTGATTCAAGTGGGTGTTTTACCTTACATTTCTGTTTGCTGCCTAAGTCAATTTTTTGCCCATCTAGAAAGCCTCCTCTGGTATCTAGCTGAGGTAGATTGTAAAGATCTCTTCCAGCAGGCACATAGAGCTATCACCTATATATTATAGTCAATATTAATAGCACCAACTCAGCTCAAGCCTTGCACGCTGGCCTATTTCCCACAATTAAGCTACAAGCAGATGGCATCTGAAACACATACCCTTGTGCTCATAAAATAATTGATATTAACTGTTAGTTCTTTGGAGTGCCCACTGCCTAAAAGTCTTTGCCTTGGACTTCACATCACTGACACCTAATTCACACAAGGAAGCAGAGAGCCCTCCACCTGGTAGGGAATTTGTCAGTGTCATAGATATGAACTCATTGCTGCAGCTGATGTATCAAGATCTATTTTAAAGAGTGCTCACTGATAGTGTGGAAACATTGGGCTTTATTTTTTTCTGTGTTAGAACGCATACCTTCCTCTTATGATTAAACCTTCCCCCCCACCCCCCTTCTGATTTGCCTTCTTGTCCTCTGCTTTGACAGAATTTGTACCCTTGGTTTAATACCGTGCATTGCATTTTCTGGCCTAGCATTGTATCTTCAGGCTCTTATGACATTGGGCCATTTTATGCTGACAACTTGATATAAAATGAGCTCCTCCACATGGAAACAGCTCTCAGGAGAGCTAGTCCATTCCAACTGGCTTCATATTTTGTTTACTGAAGCAGTTTCATTGTCTCTGTGTTATACTCACATATCTTGTAATTTTTCAGTACTGCTTCTATTACTTTTGTTAATATCAAAGTTCTGGGCCAGGTTAAGTTCCCCTCTGCCAAAAAATCATCCTTTGAATTCTATCCTTATTAATACCGTAAACCAATTTATATTATAACATGCCCTCTAGAACATTTCCAAATGAACAACAATCGCTTAGCATTCATTCTATCACACAGCGTTTCAGTTTCTTCTTGCTTCTCGTTATGAAATTTAACACATTCTACATAAACACTTAGCTTTCCTGAGTGAACTTTTAAGATCTTTTGCAAGTACTCTGAATTCTTACTACAGAAAACAGGTCTGGAATAAAGCTTGTCCTGGGGCACTTTCTGCCCCCAAACAAGAGGAGTTCTACCTAATTGAGCTGTTGTTTTTCTGGGACTGTAACAAACTGAGCAGGAGGAATGCTGCCATTGATTAAAAGCTATTCTTTATCTGTAGATATGGTCTGCAAGAATAGGGAGATCACAGCTTGTGTAAATTGCTGCCAGCCTTTATTTGCTTCATTGCCTGTCTTCATCCTTCCTAAAAAAGAATAGCTGTTCTTGTGATTATTACTTTCCCACCCCCACTCCCAGCCTGGCATCAGTTTTGAAATGGAATCAATTGCCTATAGTCCAGAATCTAGTTCTTGGTGCAACTGAGCTGGTGTACAAAAGCTGGCTGCTCCTTTTGCTTACGTTTAGAAACATTTGCTGCTCTGAATCCCTACTGAATAATGGTGTTTACTGCAGAATCCCAATTCTGGTGTCTTTCAGGCACAGCTATGAGCCTAGTGCTGCAGAGTGACTGTCTCTTAGTAACTCCCCTCTCATTTTCCAGGAAAGTTCACTTCAGTCATAAAGGAGGCAGATACAGCTGGGACAGAAGCTCTGACATCCCAATGAGGCAAGCACCTAACTTTTTCAAGTCATTGCCTAGGTTGGGTGCCTATAGCAGTTGGAATAAACAGCCTTAAGGCTTTTAGCACTTCTAGTCTCTGCGCTATTGCAAGCAGACTGTATGTTTGGCTGGATAATTTTTGTATCTTGTTTGGCCTTGGCTTTTTCAGCTTGCCTCTTAGTTACTCAGAGAGGCTTTACCAAGGTTTTTGTATCTGGTTTCACAGATGTAACACAGAGCTCAGGGGAGATGACATATTTTGGATCTGGTTTAGACTTGGCTTCTCAGGGAAAAGCTTACTGTTACAATTTTACTTTGTAACTTTATACGGGTTTTATATTCATCTCTGAACTCTGCAAATGTTAAGGAGCAAAGTTTTCTGACTTCCCCTAGAGGTGCAGCATTAGCAACATTTTATGTACAGTGGAGGTAAAGGATAAAGTAGTGAAAAGAATTTGGTGACAGAGGCGATCCTAATCTGGATTCTGCTGATTTAGTCACTAGGCAAAAAGCATCTTCTGCACTCTGTAAATACCTTCCACTTATCTGAAAAAACTTCAGGTCCTGGAAACGGCGATGTTAACAACTTATTCAGACTATGGGAGGGAGGGAGGCAGAGGTACTGCAAAATCTCTGTGGTCTGGGTCGATGAGCCTTTGCCTTCTTAGCAGTGCTAACAAAGATCTTCTGTATTGTACTACTCACTACTGCAAAAAGAGTATACCCGTTGGATTCAATAATAATTAAATAAAAAGCCCATATTGTGATCTAGCTGCATTATAATTGCCCATGAGACATGCCACTTCATAGGTCTTATTTTTAATGTTTATCATTATTGGAAAAACCAAGTCCCTAAAGAACTGGTACTACTTTTATACAACATCTTCCTTTCCAACGATCTTGGAAAGGAAATACTCAGGGAAATTGGCAAGTTTTCACCTGATATTAAGCTTTTTTCACATCATCACATGACCCACTGGTAGTGAAGAACCACAGAAAGACCTCACTAAACTGACTGAGTGGTCAAGCAGAGAACGGTAGTTTTCAACTCAGTGGTGTTGAAAACATCAGGTGAGGCATCAAAGGAACAACAGTCTAACATGTTTATGTAATGCCAAGCTCTGAACAGGCAGCTATAACCCTGGACAGACTTCTTAGAGTCATCACTGAAAATCCTCCGCCGCCACCAGCTGGAAATGAAGTCTGAAATAACCCATGAAAACGTTAAGTGTCACCAGGAAGGAGAACTTGAGAACAAGGCAGAGCGTCATGTTGCACCTTTTGAGTATTGTGTACAGTTCTGGATCCTGCATCTCATTGAGAGCATTGTGGAGTTATAGAAGGTACAGAGAAGAGCAAATAAAATTACTATGAGGATAGAGTAGCTGTTGCATAGAGGGAGGCTCTTCAGTGTGCAGAGGAGAAAGATGAAGAGAGAAACATGATAGAAAAAGCTCTGAATGGTTTCCTTCAGAGGGACCATGTGTCCAGGGTGTCGAGGGACCATGCTACATTTCCTGTTGTTACTGCTCCATGAGGGTTTTTCAAACCTTTGAGTTCAGTTTGTCCTAAAGCTGGTTCGTTCCTTCATGATTTTTCTTGTTCCTTCCTGGTGCTATATCAGCTATATCAGGTGACGGAGATACAAATTATCCTGGCCATTTATCAGTTGCATTTATCAGTGATCCTGTCCAGGCATTCTTCCTGGGATGCTGCAGCATGAGAGATAGAAGTCCAGAACAAAAGACTTAATGCATCCTTTCCTCATGTGTTCTGCCATGCTCACGCTGTGCGGTTTTACCATTAGCACTTATTGCTGTAAAAGAATGGACAGGTGTTCTATATACCAGCTTAATTCATCTTCCCTTACAAGTATTGTTGAAGCGTCACACAGTCAAGTGTCTATGTAGTATACAACACAGCATGAAAATGCTCCGAAAAAAGACTCAATTTCAGAATACTTACAGTTTCAAACTGCATGGAGAATGCCAGACAAAAAATGAGATGTGCTGTATGAGCAGAAACAGATAGACTAAAAATATATAGTTACCATTTTTGATAGACAGCAGTAAAATTACCATCAAACAGACTGTCAATAGTTACTGTTCATAATAATGACAATGACCTTATTTTCTGCTATTGCCTTGGCCATAGCAAGTTCTAATACATTTTTCCTTGAGTATAAATTCAAATGAGTTGCCAGATGATGTCAGTAGACTGTTTGATATCTCTAGCATGTTATCCTTTTATCTTGTAAATAATGTGCTCTTTTTTTCCACGCTGTCTGTATGAGATCAACTAAGTACAATTTGCTTAACTATTTTCTTGTATGGCTAATAGCAGTCAGCCGATTTGAACAATCTATGTAGGTCATTGCAAAGTTAATTAATCCTGCTTTTTAGGCAAAAAATTATTTTCAAGGAAATATGTTCTAAAACAGCTGTCCCAAGGATTTTAAATAGGTTCTAATAATATACACATTTAGTGCATTAGCAATATTTCTAGAAAATAAAATTGATTCATATTCATTGACAAGACTCTAAAGGCAATGCTGAGGATGACGATTATAGAATGATAGAATCATAGAACAGTTAGGGTTGGAAAGGACCTTAAGGTCATCTAGTTCCAACCCCCCTGCCATAAGCAGAGACACCTCACACTAAACCATATCACGCAAGGCTTCGTTCAGCCTGGCCTTGAACACCACCAGGGATGGAGCATTCACAACCTCCCTGGGCAATGAATGCATATATACATATATATGCACATAATACATAAATATGTATTAAAAATGTTGTGTTGTTGTGTATACAGTTTATCCAACTGTTTTTACTGTTTAGCTGGATTTTTTTTTTGTATCATATACACATGGTATTTTAAACTGTAGTTTTGCATGTGCACTCATTTATGCTTTCTAAAAAGTCTTAAAATCATAGAATAATTCAGGTTGGAAGGGACCCAAGGGGGTCTTTTATCTTAAACTCTTCCTTACAGGAGGGTCAACCAGGTTGTTCAGGTCTTTATTCAGTCAGGTCATGAAAATCTCCAGGACTGGAGGCTGCACAATGAGTCTGGGAAACTTGCTCCAGGATCTAATCAATCATGCTCATAATGTAAAATTTTGCCATTGTGTTAGTCTCTCCCTTTTCAATTTATGGTCGTTACCTCTGAACCTCCTGGCATGCATAGCTATGAAAAGCCTGTCTCCATCTTCTTGCTATCTTCCTCGTGGACACTGGACAAACTGGACTGCATATCACAGGTATGTTGTAATGAGGACTCAGTATAAGGGAGTAGATGTTTTCCTCAATCAATTGCCATGCTTCTGTAGACGTATCCCAGGATGCTGTTCGTTTTCAGTGCTGACCAGGCAGCACTAATACAGCACATTATAACCTGCTGTCCACCAAGACCCCCAACACCTACTCAGTGGAGTTGCTGGTAATTTATTTATATATCAGCTCTTCCGTATCTTCACTTTTTAAGGTGTGTTTTTTGAAGTAGAATTAAAATGAGAGCTCCTTTTGGAAGTGACTTTATTTGGGGAGTTAACATTGCAGAGTTAAGTTTTTCTGATCAGGTTGAATTTCTCCTACTGTAGAAACATCCATTTTGGAAGTTTCTGTTCTTTATGTAAAATTTTCACACTTTCACATGATTTATAAATTCACCAAATCTACTTGCTGCCCACCAGTCCTGGAAACATATGCTAGTCAATAACTTTCAGTTGGCTCAGCACTATAAATTGCAGGCTACATCTTTAATGTGGGTTCCAGCACTTGATTTTACTTTCTTATCTGAATGTGTTAACTTCTGGTCTGTGAACCTGAGCATCTCCAAACAGCCTTTGGCAACCAGTGGGGAGCTGAAGTTGTGTAAAGCAATTTGATTATTTGATGTGTTCAGTGTCGGTGTATATTCTTAACAGCTCTGTGTAATAATTTAGCATTTACCTGAGACACTGATTTTAAGTGGAAGGAGTTAATTATAAGGCATTACTCAAACTACCTTAGTTCATGGAGATTGCTTTCTTTATATAAAACTTAGGGCTGAATGCAATCTATAGTCCCTGAGAAGAGACTAAGCTTTCTTCCCGTGTCATGTTTGCCCCTTACTCAAGGATGGGTTCCCAGTACCGGTCACATAATTGTAGTACAGCCTTGCTGTGCAGGTTTGCTAAGGAAAGGAATAGGCACTACAAAATAATCCTGGTTGCTGAGCAATTTTGAAGTTTCTACCAGGTAGAAAGAGGTGATAGCACTAAACAGCAACTCTGTGTATGCTCATGTGTGCTCATGTGAGTATGCAAGAAGTGAAAAAGAGAGAGTTTGATGGTGAACTAAGTTTGTTGCAACCTGTCCTCCTCCCTTCTCAGCAAGTTTAAGTCTAAGAAAAAAATAATGCTTAACTATGCCTAACTATGGTTCCTTTGCAACAGGACTTACTCTTAAAAACTTCTGGATTAAAAAAGATTGGAACTTATTTTTGCTTAATATTCATGAAGTACAGTAATGCATGAAGTGTGAAGATGGAAAGGGCAGAGTGTCTCATGAAGTGTGTGATTTGGGAAATGAAGAGTTCAGCATTGCAATCAAACAAACCCTCTTGATGAGAAATTGTCTGCTGGGGTAAATCAGATTATTTGTTTTGAAACAAGAAACAATGATGGATTTTTGTATTAGCTGAGATACAGTAGTGTACAACTTTATACAACTTGCTTTGTGTAGATCATCATGAGGATGCCCAATGAATAATATATTGTCCAGTTTTCTGGTGTATATCTAGAAAGTTATGCTATTTTTTATCCTAAAGAAAATACCCTTATTCTATATCCATACATACATATAGGTATGTATATCTAATTTTTTGCTTGTAAGAAATTTGAGGCATTTTATAAAAAGTATATTCAATTTATGCATGTGCATATGCATTAGGATGAATGAGGAGTGGTTTATTATATTTCAGAAGGAATTCTTTTATATATTATTTCTAAAAGGTAAAAATAAATAATGCAAAAATGTTTAAAAGCTGTGTAATATTTTAGGATTTTCTCTTTGAAATCTGAGTTTTCTGTTCTGACTTTATTGCATGCCAAATTCTGTAGTCTAGAAAGACCTGAGTAATGCAGCGAAGTTTCTTTTCCAATCACTGCCTAAGCTGCTAGCACAGTTTTGGGCCTTTAATAAGAAATTTAACCTCAGCCCAGCTGGAAAATTAGATTAAAACAGAATTTCAGGATAATCAGATGCCTCAAATGAAAAGAGTATTACACATGCAAACTACGTATATATGAAAAATACTGTGATCTTGGAAAAATTTTAGTACAATGACAGGGTATAGAAAAATTCTGTGTTTTTAAAAGATACGCGAGCAATTTGGTGCTCACTTCTGCAAAGCCTTTGGGAAAGATATAAAATATGAAACGGGCAAGAAAAGTGAGAGTTTCATTTTGAGTGACAAGTCTTAAAGTTAGCTGCCCAAATCCTGATTAATCACTTTCAGTCTGTTTTATGGCCGCGTCAAGAAGAGTGAATCCCCCAGAGAACTTAATGTAGCCACACCCTAGGTCAGCTTTAAGAATGTGCACTTAATTTTCCTTCATCCCTCAATTTTCCAAATAATGTTTTTTACAATCCCCCTTCTTTATCAGCTGAGAATATAATTTATAAACAAAAGGCTGACAGAAGCTGCTAACAGAACTTTGGAAGAGAAAGGCAGATGAAAATGCTGAAAAACAGGTCTAAGCTGATCAGCATGTGGATGGTGACTGTACCAAAATACACCCCACCCCACTGCAATAAAAAAAAAACCAAACAACAAAAAAACCCCCACAGCAAACAAACACCCCCCAAAAAAAACTAAACAAAAACAACTAAAAAAAAGTATAGAAGCAGAGACTGAAAAATACATTGCCAGCCTTTCAGTAAACCTCATAACAGTTGTTCAAAAACCCAGATCTTGATGTACTTAATCGCCCATATAGACTTTGTGATTTCAGAGAAACATAATGTAAACTGATGCAATCCACATTCAGTGCCAAAAAGCAAATAGAGAGAATGATTACTGTTCATTCTTAAGTCCTTTAAGCCAACCATGCAATTTGGGATATTTTGTCTTTTTCAGTAGTTGGAGTTGACTGTGCAATAGATGATAGCTAACAGTATGAGAGAAAACAGTGCAGCAACAACTGGCAGTCACAAGAACACATTGAGTTCCTATGACAACTGAGAACAGTCTGAAGTTTGCAGAGGAATCTCATCCTAAATATGTGCTACTTAAAATGATCAAAGAGGATATTTTCCTTTTATTCTTGTATTTTCATTCAGAATTAGTTGCTTGCTTAGTATCAAATTGAATACTAATAACATATAGTACCATGACAAAGGCTCTGGTTGCAGCTTGAGAAGGAGTTGTGAATAATGTAAAACTTATATTCCACAAAAGTAATTAATAAAACTACCATAGAGAGAAAAATTTTGCATGTTAATTCACTTATTTGAGCTTCCTTTGCTTTTAACAACCATAGATTATAAATAGTTCACTGTACAGGGCATAGGCTAAGCTGATAAATTTCATATGTTTGTAATGGGGAAAATGTTACATTTCATACTTTGCTACAGATTAAGGGGAAACCCATATTTATACTATGCAGACAATTTGTATACTTTAAACTGAATTTCAGAGGCATGTTTAGAAGAAAAACAAAATAAAGTAAGAGTTTACATAGGAAAAGAATGGCAATACAATGTTGAGGCACCCTGGAACTTCTCTGTGGTAAAAGAGAAATTTGTATTACGCTGGGTTTTTTCTATGTCACGTATATATATATATATATATACACACACCAAAAAGAAAGGGCATGAAATCTTCACAAGCCTTCTGTGTGATTTATCTCTTCTAAACTCCTAAATGTTTGACATCTAAGCTAATCATCCTAGGTTCCCTGTATAGTTAGCAAAGAGAAATAGGCATATTCTGAGGGTGATTCATCTACCCTGACTCAGACTCAAATTTTAAAACAAGTTGAAGTGCCTTCTAGACTTTTCTGGAAGAATCTGTTCCAGTAAGGTCAATCTCACATTTTGTGAGCCTGTGGGATGAGTGATGATCTATTCTGTAGATTTATATTTTTATACAAAACCTTTAGAAACTGTTGATTAAGGCAGTGGTAGAGTACAAGAACAAGCCACAGGGAATAAGTCTTTTCTAGTCCCAGGAGCAGAGAATTAGTGTTTGTGGGTATCAAAATACCTTCAAAACTCTAAATGAATCAGAAGATAAACTATGCTATACACACAATAGGAAAACGTTATAATTTCTGCTCCAAAGACTTATGGAAAAGACCTCAAAAAAAAAACCTTCCTGCAAAACCTGGATTCCATATGACTGAAAAAATATATCTCAGAACTTTCTAATTTATTAAGTTGCATATGTGTCACACATAATTTCTCTGTAAAGACCTCCCCTGTTCCTCATTGGGATTCATCAGCATATCAGAATAGCCTTTGCTTTTTAGTCACTTTGAAGTCATACGGTGTCCAGGATGTATTTTACCTTTTTTTCTTTCTATTCTATGATATTTTAATATTTTCATCTCTTGCTTTCACCATTACTGTTCTCAGGGTACTATCATGATCAGTCTCATTAGCTGAAGCAATAATCATATCATCGGCAATTATGTCTTCCGTAGAAGTATCATCAAGTGCCTCATAACTCTCTTTCTACAGTATTTCACTGACACATTTAATCTCAAATGTTAATCTAGAAAACTGATAATATCCTCTTGGAGAGTTAGAGGTACCAAAAAAGAGACATACCTCTATAATTTTCCCTGCCAGGCCCCATCTTTTCTTTCTGAAATTGCAACAAGTTGTTCAACTGTTAATTGATGTCGCAAATTTTCTGATGTCAACCTTAGCAGTGGTAACAGGAACGGTGTTATTGAATCTTCTCCTGTTAAAAATGCTCTTTGCTTTTTTTCTGTTCCCATCAAACTGCTGATGCACTCTCTTGTGATATCAAGTTTCTGTTATTTTCTGGCTAATAACTTGTGTCAGATCATGGAATCGTAGAATCACAGAATGGCTTGCATCAGAAGGGACCTTTAAAGGTCCATGGCTAAGGATAAATGAAACGGGTTCAGATGGTTTTAAAAGAGTTGGCTTGCCTGTGTTAAAGGCAAAAGACAGCACCACCAGCATTTGAATAGAAAAATAGATAATCCTGGTGAGGACTTTGTCTTATTCATGTAGGACAGTGATCCAAGCTGAAGTGCATGCAATACTGATATGGGTAAGAGATTAAAATTATATTTATATAAATTATTAAAAAGCCCAAGTATTTATC
>JBCJKH010003363.1:0-11302 GCA_039877255.1 Loriculus beryllinus | reverse complement strand
GTGTATGTTAATCACTGATCCCTGGAAATTTCATCTGAAACATGTCTAATCAGTAATAACCAAACTGTCATACTTTGAGATGGCTACATTTCCCAGAATAGCTAAGACTGTTCCAAGGATCAAGATTCATTGTCCCTGTCCTGAACAATTAAGGTCAGGATTCTCCAACATTCAGGTTAGAGCTGCTACTCTCTCTAGCACAAAGCTTCTCTGCATCCTGCAAGCAGAATGTGCAATTCTGAAGACACCCGACCCCCCCTCTTAATTCTTGGAGCTCAGTAGGAGACCAATCCATGGACAATTTTCCTGTCCTGACTTGATGAGTTTAAAATTTTATTAGAAGAAAGTAATATTACAGCTCAAATGAACTGATAGAAGAGAAAGCCACTGCAACAAAGGCATACAGACCGACCTATAATTTGGACATCACAAATCATAATTAAAATGTAAAATCTCCAATATAATGAACACACGGCTAATTTAACATGCTTATAAAACATGCAAGCTTTTTCTTAAATGATCTTTGATAAATTAAGGTATATTGACAATTGTATTTATAATACTGTGGGGCTTTTTAAATGTACGTACTGGGGGGAAGAAGGGGCATGGACTGTCACAGTGAGGATCGTATGGTTTTCTACACTGGAAGAAGGCAGGAGGAGACTTTTTATAACCTCAAAAGGCAAAACCATATTTCAGAAAATGTTATTTAATGCACTGATGTTATAAGGTTGAAATTCTCTGACCTAAGACAAGCTATTATTGCTAACTATTCCCCAAACCCCACTGCTGTGCTTAGGGCTTGTTTATTTATTTATTTACCACACATCTACTTCCCCAAATTCAGCTGCAGACCATCTGATCTCTGCTTTCCTTTTAATGGCTCTTCATACTGAAGAATGATTCTTTGAGAAATGGGTTTCAGTTTTGAAGAGTCTATTTGATAAAAAAGGAGTTGCAGCTGGAAATACTATAAGTAATTTTTAAATACTAGTATTTTTACAAACTAGCATACAGATCTAATACTAAAAGGGAAATATTTTTATTTAAAGAATATAAAGTGTAATCATTAATGTGTGTATTTATATGTTTAAGCAGTGCACTTCATCCCAAAGTACTTACAAAAAGTAGAATCTGTAAAGTATCACACATACGCAAAACTCCACACACTAACACTGCTAGATTATTTTTTTGCCATGTCGGCAAAATCCTTTTAGATCGAAATGAAAGGGTATGGGCCTTGCAGGGGTAGGTGGGGCAAAAGAAGTATATTTTGTGTCTAAATTGTCAAAATTAGTCTGAAATATTTTCAAGATTTTTAAGAGCATTCTGATCAACAGAGAAAAGCAAGCAACATCCACATGTTTTTCATTTAAGCACACATTATGATATGGAGCACAAATTCATTTGTAATTGTCCACAACTGAGATCACAGCATCACTTAATATCTTCAGAATGCATTGATAATACTTTCGTGTTATACTATATGAAATTTTATCTTAAAATGTTGCTTCTCAAATGTCCTAATAAGTAATCTGCAGATTTCTTAACACCTTCTTCTATAAAGTCAAGACTCTTGGACTCATGGACCAAATTCCAGCTTATAAAACAAACTTATGAATCTTTTTAGCTACTTTTTAAAAATAGGAATAATTTTCTTTAATGCATTTACAACAAAATTTATTATTTTGCAAACCTGCAGGACTAAAAACTAAGAAGGTTCCCTTACCCCAGTCCTAATGTTGGAAACAATATGGATTATAATTGCAGTGAATTAAGGTATACATTTCCAAGTCCACCAGTTGGCTTGGCAAAACAAATGGAAAACAAGAATATTCAACACCTTCCAGAGTACAGCCAGCTATAGGAAGAATTGCAGAAATGCCCTGGATCAGTGGGAACACTTCCCTCTGAACTGCATTATGAATTAGTTGGATTTGTGAGGCCAACCAGAACTGTGTAACTAACTTCCTGAGACAGCCTAGAAAATCTCCATCTACAGTTCAAATTACCATTGCATCAACAAGAAAAAACAAAACGCTGCAGAGAAATTAGTATCTTTTCATTTGAACTGTAGCACACCTTAAGCCATACTAGTATCCAAAATTAAGCATACAGATTCAAATTATGTGTAAGGATATTTTTGCATAGTTTCACATTGACAAAATGCAGTATTTATCCTAAGACAGAGATAAGGTCCATAAAACACTAATAAAATTGTCTTTTACAGAATAGACTGCATATAAAACCTGAGATCAAAATACCCAAATATTAAAACAAACAAACTGCTGAAATAAACACGTTTGCTGCAGAAGTAACACCAAACTTCAACCCAGATCATTATAAATACAAAGCGTGTAAGGGAAAATAAGTAAGTAATATCATGGCCAGATATTCTATTGAATGTGTTTGCCAGCCAGGTATTCACTGGGTATTCTTAATCGGACCTAAAAAGAAAACTGGAGAAAGCCATTTCAGAATTCTTCTTCAACACTTATCTCAAAAATGGCCCATTTGATTCGTGAGCATCTCTAATGTATATCATCAGTGACTGAAGGAGTTTTTTTATATGATTTTTGACAATTTAACAAGTCCTCCTGACAAATTAAATGGTTGTGTTGACAACTTAACTGTACTGCCAATCAATATTTTCAATTACTTTCATTGTCATTCAGAAAAAATACAACACGAGGTCATACAGTGGTAAAACCAAGTAAAGAAAATAAAATCATGCAGAGCTGTGGGGGAGGGGGCAGTGGGAGGGGACTGAAACTTTGAGGCACAACATGCAATTTAAACATTTTTTGTTTTTCAGAGGAAAGGTTAGGTGTTTCAGAATAACTCCTCCAATTTTAGATCTTGGTGACACCTTGCTGAGAATACAACACAGTTTCCTTTCTTCTCAATAAGCTATTTAAAAAGTCATTAAACTTGAGCTGCTGCCACATGGCAGTTGCAGCGAAATCATTCTCCTTATTCCATCACTTCACAGCATAACCTACATGTCCTTAACATCTAAACCAGCCCACCCATATACAAAGTAGGTAAGCGCAATTCAAGAGAGCTACGGGTCAGTGACAGAATTTTTACGTCAGACTTAAGGTCAGAGTTCTCACCAACACAAGTGGGGCAACATTTTCACCACATTGAAGATACACTTCCTGCACGTTGCACTACAATGACAAACTCTTTAGCATATCTCTCCTGGGAAATTACTGCATGGTAGCTATCAGTTCACACAAAGCCCGTATTACTTAATTAAAATATACTTTAAATGACTAAGAAATTCAAATTACTTTATGAATTTCCCTTTCTGTTTATATAGCAGGGAAATAAATTATATACATAATAATAAAAAAAACTAAATAGTGGGAGGGGGGAACTGAGAGGGAAAGCGGGGCCTCTGTGCTTCAGAACCCTCCACTTCCCCAGTGCTCTTCTTTTCACAACTAATCCTGATAGGTGGGAAGCTTCCTTTGAGGGCAGATGAAGCTTGCTAATAATGACCTGTGCTACAGAGCACATGCTTCAGTAATGAGAGCCTTCAGTAGAGCTGTGGCTGGTTGCTCCATGCCTTGAGAAAAGATCAGACAGTTTAATCCCAAATCTCTTTCCTCACAAGATACAAATATAGAATACAGGCATGAAAGCCAAGCACCAGCATTTGCCATAATCCTAACATTTTCTGACTCATCAGCTTCAGGTAAGAAGAAGGAAGTTTGTTCACATGCATAAGGGGAACCTGAGCTTTCAAGTGAGCTGTGCACCCAAGGGCACTACAGGTTAGAACAGAGGAAAGGAGGCAGCCAGAGGAAAGGACACAGGCATGTAGCCCAGAATGAGTAGAGAAGCAGAGATTTAAAAGCATGTGTAAGGAAAACAACTTTTGGAGGTAAAACAATAAAAAGTATGTGCAGATGCATGCTGGAAACTGAAGAGAAGCAATGAAGGTAGTAAGTAGATAAATGTTTGGATGCTAGTTTATAAAAAGAAGTGAATGGGAAGAACAGCATGAAGGTGACTCTAGTTTTCAGTTAATCTAACCATAAACCTTTTAAAGGGGAACACCCCAAAATCAATAGTAATTTTAAAATCAAAGCACTGCATATATTACACATAGTGTTTGAGACCAGGTAATTCTCTCTGCATGAGCCTAATATTGTCCTATTTGTGTCAGAATTCCTCTATTGGAAAAAGAGCTCCAAGAGCGATATTTACTAGTATTAGTCTAATTCCACTTTGTTTAAAACACTCTAGAAGTCCAGGACTACTAAAAAACATTACCAATAAGACAAGTAAGATGATATTGTTGGTCATTTATATCTATATAGATCTATATATAGATTTTATTCTCTTTCTATTAAGAACCAATTTATTTTTCACTGTCAAATAGGGGAGGAAGAGTGAGAAAATTCTGGCAATTCTGTCTCCCACAGTCCAGACATGAGGAGAGAAGGTGGGGAGACAGGAAGGATGTTTTTATTGCCACAAGAAATATGGAAAAAGGCATATAATAGAGTAAATAAATATTGTAAAAATCAATTAAACATTGGCAAAAATCTGGTGAAGCCTTTGTAACCAAAAAGTTTAAAATTAAGGGATAAAATATCGCCACTGACCATACTTCATGGTAACTCCTTTACATTCAGTTCTAGCATTTTAAGTGTATTTTAAAATCTCTCCTGTATTAACTCAATATTTACCACTTTATCATAAGGCTTTTTTTTATTCTATTCTAATTCTGAGACCTTTTCTAACATTTTCACCATTTATATTTAACAAGTTACATGCACAAGATATGTTTTCAGTTAGCAAAGGCAAATGATCATTGACTCCTCCCCTTAACTGCTAAAAAAAAGATTACAAGTGCTGTGATTGAAAGTAAATAAATAAAAAAAACCAACACCAAAACCAAAAAATGATGCTACATCATCAAGTCTTTGTCATTGTAAGATGCACTGTTTCTATTCAGGTCTATAAGCTTTGAAAGCTACCAATACACAGATATATTTTGGCGCAACAAACATAAAATTTCTCTTATGAAGAAGCAGCCTACAGAAGTTTATTTGAAAAACTGACTTCCTGAGGCAGATTCCATTGCTTGTGTTGCTGCAAAACCAATGGATTCTGCAAAGTTCTGTTAACCATCAGCAATTATCTTCCTGTCAAAGCTAAAGGTAACAAATTTCCCCATATCCAGCAAGGCTATATCATCAACCGGACACCAGCATCATTTGACGGAAACTAAATCACGACACCAGCCAAGAGCTCTGACAGACAAATGTGCTGCCTCCCAAAATCTAGGCCTATCACTCAGAGGAGGAAAAAAGGTTCTCTCAGCTGCTCTTTCTGAAAAGAGATTAAATGTTGTAGATTCTGAAAGTACAGTACCAAGCAAATCCTAAATATGAGAATTATTAATGGACTTTACTACTGGTCTTTTTAATCTTTTGCCAACATACGTTCATCTATTTTACCTTGGTCTGTCTTGTTTCCTGATGGACATAAAAAGCAGTAACCATGCATTATCCTACTCTTAATCAGAGACAGCAGCACAAGAACAATGTACCTCTACCTATCATACGAATAACATTTTAGCACTAGCTGTTCTTTTATAATAAAGACTATGTAATAAAAGATACCTCTAATATGTCCTGTCTTTATGCTTAACAATAACATTCATTTCATGATATGCCACACAATGAGGATATCAGCTCTTAACCTGCTCAGTAACAAAGTACTACATTATCACAATGCAACTGCAGTCTGGCTGAAATTTCCCAATAATATGTGGATTGAACTCACTTTTTTTTTCCCCAAAGGGACATACATTACAGTAGATCAGTACTGTAACTGCAAAACTACAAGTTGAGTATGGTTATCTTTAACCCATGTAATACCCAAGCTATAAAAAAATGTGATGCTTTGTAAAGTGGTGCTACATAGTGTTAAATACAAATCAAAGAATTTTCATTGACAAGTCAGTGAGGTATTTTTCTTACAAGATCTAGTGTCACACTAAATGAAATCACAGACACAATGTGTTTGGTGGAACTTCCAGTGGAAAACCTATGAAGGGGACTTGATGTCTGAGGGGATTGATAGCGCCGGAAAACACATTTCACCTCTAGGTCACTGGTTCAAATGTGGGCCAAGCCAGTTGTGACCTAAAGCTGTTACTATCTGACAGTTGTTCGATGACTTATGTGAAATGAGCAGATTCAGACCAGTACCTATCAAGCAGATGTCCACTCCACATGGAGCATACAGCTGCAGCAGACATAAATCATCCTACTTGTTGGGAGCATCTGAGAAGCTTCCAGCAATTTGAGCAACTGTATGGACCACATGGACGTGGCTTTCAGAAGCACTGACTCCAAGCAGGGCCTATTTTGGGAAAGACTCACGCACACACCTACTTTTCATAAGGCTGGAAGTTCTATCCCTGTGAAGCTGCTGTCCAGTAATGCAAATATCCCTAAGATAACTTAAACTACAAACAAAACCCCCACAGGATTTCTCCCCTCCTTGGAAGTTAGGGGTTCAGTGGGAGTCCTACAGAGAGCTTAAATATAATTCAAATGCTTCCACATTGAAACCAAAGTCCTGGATAGTATAGCCTGAGGAAAGACATCCAACTACTTTTCTCCTTTCATTTTGATCTCTCTCACATAAAGATGAAAAAAAGTACTCTTTACTCTAAAATGAAGAGTACACCAAATATTGATATAGCAGCATAAAAGCTTCCAAAACTTTGTAAGTTGGGAGCTCATGAAGAAGAACCCACCAAACACCTTCTAAAGCATATGATCCCAAAAAGGATCCTCTTTAATTAAGCATCACATGGGCTTCAGATTAATTAGAACATGATGCAAACATGAGATAAGGCACCAGGCATTTATTGAAACTTCTTAATGATTTAAACTTATTAGTATAAGCAACTCTGACGCTTGCATGAACCCATACTGCTGCACAATCTTAGAAACAGAAAAACTGGAAGTTATTCATCTGGAGAAAGTAGGTATTAAACAGCTAGCTAATTCATTATTAAAGTATTCAAATCAAAGAAAAAGCTAGCCTGGATAAATGATGAAAATTCTTAACTTGACTCTACTTTTAACCTCTGTGTGATACCTAAATAAATAGGCTACTCTTATTCATTCTGCATCAAAATGACGCTTGAGAAACACAACCTTTTAATTAGCAGGCTTTATATTATGGAACAAAAAGTATTTAAATGAAACGCATAATTAAAGCACATGTCATGCTGAATCATCTTCATTTATATCACAATACACCAGTGCTATGACACTGTTGCTACAGGCTCTGAGTGCTACTGAGGGAGGACATATTTATCTACCAGCAGGAAATCTCATCTGAGAGTGCTTCAAACCCTAGCTGTCCACATTTGTCTAAACTAATCCTATTAACATATTTGCCACTGTGCTTCTTATGAAAGGACTTATACATGTAGGCTGAGACTACATTCAGTACTTCCCCTCTTCTATGTACTGATCAGTGCATTCATGGGGGCTGGGGGCAAGAGGATGAAGGAAATAAAATGAAACTGCCAAATTCTTCAGCCTGTCACAGCATAGTAACTGAAATATGCTTTCCTTTACAAATTAATATTTCTGTTACAAACCATTGAAGGAAGTTTATAATGCCATAACACCTGAAAAATCAGTCACTACTGTAGTTAATGACTGGTTTGGTAGATTGTTAACTGCCCTTAACTTCCCATGAGTGGTTAACTAACAAACCAGTCATTACCTACTTCATGGGGATTAGAGGTTAAACATAAACTTGATTACAAGCTATAAATGTGAATAATTTGAAATGTTACTGGTTATTACAAAAATATATGGTAATAATTTCCTCTTTAATGAAAGGGAGCATGTTTTTAGTGGTCCCTGGTTTCTTGTTGAGGCTTAGGAAAAGAGATCAGTGTATGATTAACAGCTACACTCTTATGATGGGCATCTGGGGCTAGCTGGCAAAAATGAGTACTCACTACTTATCTGTGTCATAAAAACTATAAAAATATCATTCTGTCTGTACAATAAATAAGAGGTTTGCAGGTTGTTTTGTTAATTTTAAATTCAAAATACTTCTAGTCAATAGATACAGATTTTGCATACACACATATAGGGGAAGAAGGGTTAATCCTTCACTTGCATTGCGGAAAAATTAAAAATATGAACAACTGAAATATATACAAGAACAATCTTTCCAGCGTAGTGTTATAATTACTTGCAGGAGACTGGAATAAACTTCTGCTTTCAAGAGAAATCTCATGTAGTAAACTGCACAATTAAAACACAGAAAACACAACAAACATCTCCAATACAGACCTATTTCAAATAATGAAGTGATTAGCTTAAAAATCTTTGGAAACATATGAATTTTCCAAACTGTTTTGCATTTTCTGAAAGGTTATTTAACAGTAATGATATTCGCAATATATTATGCTGTTTAGATTTCTGTGATGCACCTTGAATTCTCATCCCCCTACCTTTCAGATTTGTCTCTCAAAATTGGAAGACATTGCCTACACATAAACAAAAGAAGTATATGCAAAAAATACATTATTGTGTGACCAGATAATGTGAAAACTGTTTTCAAAATTTCATGGAGTATATTAACTACTTCACATAATTTTACTAAATAGCCTTGTCTGTATCAGACTCTAGAGTCACCTCTGGAGAGAGTGTACAAACCAAGTCAATGAATCTCTGGCCTTGTCCTGAAACAGATAGCAGAGTTCAAGGACACAAATTAAATGAGCAGTTAAACACAGTTATGAGCCTGTCAGAGAGAGACCCACAGCTTTTATTCCAGTAGGGCAATTGGCTAGATGATAGGAAGCATCCAAGACTGCCTCTTCTCTCTGCCTTCTCTTAGAAAATTTAGTCTTGCAAGCAACAGGATGGAAAACTTACATGCACTGAGGGAAAAACAATTTGTTTTCCAATACTGCATAGGATATAAAGGGTATATTGCAGTCTGCAGAAAGCAAGAACTTTGGTGCTAGGTTTATGCCTCTTTGCATTAGTTAGACTTCTGGACTTCTAGAAAGAATGAGGTTATTCAGTAGCCAGAGCCAGGACAGGACACGTGTTTAAAGCTTCCCAGAGCAAGGTAAGACATGAAGAGAACTACCTATGAATTAGTGTATATACATTAATTTAAGTGACAAGAAAATACTGTAAAATAGGTAGAACTGGTCACCAAGATTAATCAAAATATCCATCCACTTCTGTCCCAGAACTGACGCCTGTCTGAATGACTAACAAGTTAATTAAAACATTTAAGTGTTTACCTTAAAGCTTGTTTGGGACTTGGATCACAGAACCACATCCAAAACCAGTAGAAAGCTGCAAGAAGAAATGAAGTAGAGATGCCTAAACACCTGTGTCTAAGGAGCACTGAGAACATGCCAACTACTCACTGTGTCCTGTGGTGGCAGTGCAAACTGAAAAAAATTATATTGTACAGTGTCAGGCTGAGAGTCATCTAGATTTCCAGAGATGATCAGGATGCCATAAATTATTTGCAAGTGCTAAATCAAAGGTGGGACAGGGAAATGCTATTCTACACTTACCCTCATAAGCTCAATATAGGAAATAACCAGCAATGTTCCATGCTAATTAAAGAGTTTGAACAGCCTCTTCAACTAAATCTCACAAACTTTTTTTGTGGTATTCAGATAATGTAGTGGAATGGAGCAGAAAGATGACCAGGGTAAGTAAACATGGAAAGTTCTAAATTAAAAGAAAGGCTCACAAACCTCAGCTTAATGGAAAATGATAAAGCACACATCCCATCATGAAAATCTAAAAGTAGCCTGAGAAAAAAAAAAGTTACAAGCCACTGAATGACTGTTTGTACTCACCTTTACTTGTATTACAGAATCATAGAATCATAGAATAGTTTGGGTTGGGAATTAAATACAAAATTGAAGATACTGAGGGAACTTCTGCTAGCACGTTGAGCTTGGAGGATTACAGATTTTGTATGTCTAAGCATAAGCAATTAAAAGCATATTATAGCCTGGGGGGATCAAAGCTATATTATTTGTTCACAGACCAGCACTCAAAGAAAAAGCATTGTTTCTTCAACAGATAGGGTTGACTCCTGTAAACACGTAACTTCCCTTAGACTGCAGCTTTGATGTTATAGCCCACTGTCAATCAGCTTCTAACCTGAGGGTCAATCACCCATAATTCAATTTAACATACATCAACTCACAAATAAAAAAAATTTAAAAAAAATTTAAAAAAAAAAAAAAAAAAAAAAAAAAAAAAAACAACCAGAAAAAAAAAGGGCATTTTCTTCCAGGAAAATTATATTACTTAAGAATGGCAGACAAATACAGTTGAATGGTGAATCAAAGAAAATAATAGAGTTCTCCAGGTTTTGTTGATACACTTACTTTCATGGTTTCTTTCTTCATTAAGTCTCCTGTAACACTGGGAAATTGCACTGAAAATTGACCATTACTATAGTCACCTTCTTGAGTATCCAGTTTGTTTAAATATTGTACAAAAATATATTTAATGATATAATAAGCAGTGCAGAATTCCTTCCACCAGATGTTGGAGCCCCAGGAAAAAACATGGGTTTAATAATGTTCTCTGTAGTCCCACTGAAAATAGACATGTGCTTTGTGCACCCACAATTAAAATGTTTTCAACAGGGAGGGCTGAGCTCTATGTGTACCATGCCAATATACATTAAATATTATTAAGAATCGCATATACAGGCCACCAGCTTCACAGCTCCATTTCAGCAATAATGCTCACCGTTTTTATGTTATGATTATTATACAGTAAAGACATGAACTTCTCATTATGCTATTGGTGCAGATATGATAGCATTTATACAGATTCTTAAACCTATCAACCAACTACTTTAAATCACTGGAACTGCTGCTGGCTTGTGACCAGTTGCAAAAGAATTGTGTAATACAACAGTGGGTGCTGGTTCTCATCTTCTGCAGGAAAATGCTTCAAGACACCAACCTTTCAACAACATTGTCTTCTAAACCTGCATGGAAACTTCAAGCAGGCTCATGAGCAAAAATTTACAGGCACTTTCAGAAGCAGGTGCCAGGCCTTCGCATCCACCCTACTCAGTCCAAGTGGAGTCCCCATTATATTCACACACTCCTGTAGCACAGATACACACTCTACAGTCTATCTAGCTCCACTTTAGTGTCTGCCTGCCTCAAGCAGCAACAGTATGCAGGAAGGAAGGAAGCAAGCAAGAAAGAAAGAAATAGCAACTGTGAACCGTTCCC
>JBCJKH010003351.1:0-19355 GCA_039877255.1 Loriculus beryllinus | reverse complement strand
AGGGTGCCCAGAGAAGCTGTGGCTGCCCCATCCCTGGCAGTGTTGAAGGCCAGGTTGGACACAGGGGCTTGGAGCAAACTGCTCCAGTGGAAGGGGTCCCTGCCTGTGGCAGGACTTGGAACTGGATGACCTTTGAGAATCATTCTATGATTCTTTGAATTCCTATTGTGGTACCTTAATCATGCAAAATCTCTTGCTAATGTTCCAGAAGCACCTCTGAAAGAAAGAAAATTTCATGCAGGACACTAAAAAAGGCCACTCAAAAGCAAAGAAGAAGGGAAGTCCCTCCAGGTTTCAGTTCAAGAATTACCCTTATGTATCAGCTGCCCATGATTTTCTCTGCAGAATATCTCCTGGGGCCCCCTGTCTGGTGTTGTGAGCTCTGAGGATGGGATGTGGAGATGCAGCAAATAAGGCACCTTTCCACAGGAGCCAGCCTGTTTGCAGAGGTTGTAATCTGTAAGGTATTGAGCAGCAGAATTTAACAATAACAGGAAGAAATCTCCCTTCTACAAGGCACAAATAAAAACCAGGTTTTTGAGATAACAGTAATTTAAATGCTCCTGTTGCTGTCTCGGGTGCTGCAGTGGAAGGAGCTGCACATGGGCAGCAGCTTCCCCTATGGACAGCAGCTTCCCCTATGGACAGCAGCTTCCCCTATGGACAGCAGGTGCTTTCCTCCTTGTCCAGCTGGGGAATCCATCTTTCTTCTCCATGCTTCTGGAGTTGCTTTAGTTTTTCTTCAGCTTCTTTCATTTTCTTTGGCATTCTCAGGATGGTCCATGCTCATCAGCCCTGCGGCGCTGGGCTTGTGATATGGAAAAAGGGAACTGGGGGTGTGTGTTGGGCTTAATTCCTATTCAAAAACCATGTTACAGAAAAAGGAGTTTCTGTCTTGGTTGAAGCAAGGAATTTGAGATGAGATGCTTTAAAGTGCTTGGAAACTTGAAATGCAGTGTCTGAGACCTGGTGAGCTGTGTATGGACAGACCCTTGCATCACCTTTTGGGCACCATAGAGAAATTTGGGATTTTCTGGGGGAGGGAACTATAGGCAAGTGATGCCAAGTGATGTTTTGCAGCCAAAGCTGCCCCAGATGCAGCCATGGTGCTGCTGCCTCATGGCTTAGTGCTGGGGAATTCACCTTGAGGCTGCAGGATCTTTGGGATGGGTCTATTGGTTTGTGAGTATTTCCACCATGGTGAAAGTAGCGTTGCACAAGCTTTGGTAGCCCTAGAGAGCATGGAACTGGTGGAATTAGCCAGTTTAGATCCTCTACAATGACATTTTCAGAGCAGCCTCAAAAGCAAACTTGCAGCTATGTCCAAAGCAAGTTTCTCCAGACTTGAACCATTTGCATGCATAAATCTGTGTTTCCCAGTAAAGCTCTGTCAACAAGAGCTGCATCTTCTAGTGCAAGGCAATGCTTAAATTAAAGCTGCTAGAGAAAAGACTTGTAGGAAGAGCACTGAGCAGAGAGGGGAGATAAGGAGAGTGTCTGTGCTGCAGGGCTGTCGGCATGCAGCTCATCTGCAGCTCCCAGCTTGGGTGGTTTCACGTCTGTGCTCTCTCTGCCTGAGACTGGGGCCTTCAGGGGGAATAAACCAGCAGAGCATCCCATCTGGCCCAAATAAAGGGAAGAACCAGGAGGGTTTTACATCTCTTACCCAGGAGGTTTTGCAGTGGAGAAACACTCTGAAAAAGACACAGGAGCAGCAGTAATGGTTAAGGCAGTGCTGGGAGGGCTGATAGGGAGCTGTTTGGGCACATGGCTGCTTTGGCTGCACTGCCTTACCTTAATCTGTATTTTGGTGCCCTCTCCCCAGTGTGTCCCTTGTCTTCAAGGGCTGGTTTATTCTGGTGATATTTAATGCTTTCAGTTAGACACATGAGCAAAAATCACTCCTTTGGAAAAGAATGACAAGCCATAAATCTTTTGCAGTAGCCCAAGCTGGTCTGAAAACAGAAGCTTTTCAGTGTGTTACACAAGGGAAGAGGGTTTCTCTTTGGATGCAGATCCTCAAATCCAGGCTGAGAAACCGAAACAGCTGTGTTGTGTCAGGTCACTTGAGCCAGACAGTGGTTGAATTGCAACTGAAGGCCCCTCCAGCCTTTGCTTTCCTCTTCACATTCTGTTCTTCTGCTTTAACCTTTGTCTGTCTCCCCTGTCCCTTCCTTTGGGCCAGGTCCTGGCCTCAATCTCAGCAGTTAAATCTGGTATAACCGCTCTGTGGATGAGACAGAGAAGTGGCTCCACAATGACAGTGGAGTATGTCTACAGCAGAGTGTTGCTGGTGGATATGGCCAGCCCTGGGTTAGTTGGAGAGGTAATACCATCCACCTGCACAATGCACCAGGCAGGTGGTACTCTCTGTACCGTATCAGGTTTGACCTGGATACTCACAGAAATGTGTGGGAATTATCCAAGTATAACTGTACCTTTTTCCAAATTCAGATGACATGCCTACCTGCTTCATTTCCCTTCATTCTTGGTCTCTGCCTCATATTCTTCCTTTTACCAGACATCTTGCAGGGGCAGGTAACCCAATCCTCCCCTGGGACAAGAAGACCCAATCCTGATCTCATTCACATTCATATAAGCTAAACATAAAACCTATTGGAAATTGGGAAATCCAGCAGGTTAACATTGATTTCCCAGCTCTGCTGGTGCTTTCTGGATTCCTGTCTACTTGAAACAGGACTGAGAACTACTAATTGAGGAAACAGCAATTTGAGCTCGATGGGATGTATCAACCTTAAACCTTTATTAATATCAAATCATCCTTGTGCCCTCGGCTTGGGGAAAGCTCTCTCTGCTTTGACTACACAACATGAAAGCTTCATGTTCTTCTGACCTAAAGTAGAACAATGTGCATTGGGCTTGGTAGATCCTATTGACTGTCTCTTCTGCCAAATATTGCCTTTCAGAAGGCAAGTTTCCCTAGTTTCAGGTTGTCCGTTCAAATCTTGGCTGAGCACTTGTGTTCCTCACTGTTCATGCTTCTTTTGAGCTCTTGAGTTATTTAAGAGGAAAGCAAGTTGCTGAGGAAACATCAGGCCATGAAAGAAAGTTTCTGGGGCTTTTAGTACAAGCCATGGATGTTTCTCCCCAGAAGAGTGTTTTGAGGAGGGATTTGAGCTCGATGGGGATGCCAGAGAAAGTTTCAAAGTATGAAAAAGGGTAGAAATAACTATTTATTCAAGATGAGAACAAAAGTCTACTGGTGGCTGGCTAGAATGATGTGAAGGGATGGGAGAACTTGGCAGTGGGTATCTCTTTCAGCCCGATTTCTTCAACAGTTCTGTGAAATTCAATTTTCTTCATGTGGATGCTCACGGAGAGGCTGAACTTCCCCACAGATCCTGCTTTTGTGAACCTGGACATCCCTTTCTTTTTCCCAAAATACAGAGGTTACTCATTGCACAGATGTGCTGAGCTGCAGCAATGGCTGCAGCTGAGGTGTGAGTAGAGGAGGGTCTGCTGGTGTGCCCTGGAGCTGGAGGAGGTGTTTGGAGACAGGATGTTCTGCAGGAGCAGGTTCAGGGCCAGTTCCATGTGCCATGTTCCGGCAGCTTTGACACGAGCCATGCGCATCCCTCTGGAGTGAAAGAAGGTGGAAAAGGTTAACAAAAGTCCTATCTGGCTACATCCTTCCCAGGGAAGCAGTTTTGGTGCGGTGGGAAGGTGGCTGCACTCAGCATGGTGCATTCTGTGGGGTAGCTCTGTGTGGTTGGGCCCTGCTGGTGGTCTCTGGTGTTTCACAGACTGGAATAGCCAGAATTGTTTCTTCTCCAGGAGGTGTGGGAGGGGGGAATGTGCCTTGGTTTGGCATGCTAAAGTGACCTGCTGCTCCGGCATTCCTCAGGAGCTGGCTCAGCAAGGTGCCAACAAATCCCTGCTTTTATTTCAGGTTTATGTTAGCTGGGGGAAGCTGTAATTTTGTGCCTCTTCTGCAATACCTTCTTTAGTCTGGTGCTGAGATTTGGATCTAATTTTACCCGGATAATGAAAACTGAATAATTAAAGAGATTTAAGCCTTGGGTTTTTGTCTTTTTTGTATTAGGAAAGGCAGCTATGGAATATTACCAGGGTAACCAGAGTAGCAGACAGCAGATTGGAGGTTACTATCAGCACACAGCAGCAGAGAACAGTGTGTGGCTTGCAGGGAGAGCAGTGCCTGCTGCAGCCTTCTGTCATGGATGCAGGCACAAGACTGAGCTCTGTCAGGGTGATCAAAGGCTGAAGAGGAGCTGACAGTGTGATGTGGCCGAAAGAAAGGAAGGTATGATCCAAGGATGTATTAGAAGATGAATTTCCAGTCGAGATTGATGCTGCTGTACCAGACAGTGGTGCAACCTCACTTGGAGTAGACTGTTTGAGTGCCAGTATTCAACAGAAATGTATTTGAACTGGAACAGGGACAAGGACAGTTGGGAGAATGGAGGTTCTGTCTGCAAAGGGTGAGCTGCAGAGTGTCTTGTCTAGCCTGGTGAAGTGGTGACTGAGCAGGAACAGATTCACTGTCTACAAGTGATCAGGGGACAAACACCTGCTGAACAGAAGAACTGGAAGGGTGAGTTGGTATTGGATGAGCACAGCAAAGCACAGTCTCTTTGTCAGGAGGCAGTTTCTGCTTATCAGGTAGGAGTGTGGTGGTGGAGCAGTCTCCCTTAGGGTGTCATAGTGGTAAAAACCCAGAGCCACAGACTGGTTTGTTTTGGAAGGGACTTTAAAGCTCATCCAGTTTCAACCCCTGCCATGGGCACGGACACCTTCCACTAGAGCAGGTTGCTCCAAGCCCTGTCCAACCTGGCCTTGAACACTGCCAGGGATGGGGCATAGAATTATTGTACATCTGTTTTAAGACTGTGTTTGCTGGACCATCAGGAAAAGGTGAGCCTGCCCATAGCCTCATGCACAGCAGAACTAGTCCCAGTGTCCAGGTCTTTAGAAGTTTTCCCAACTTTTATTAAGTAAAGGGGCATCAAAGCCTCCATGAAGGGTGCAAATCTGGCTTCGACATACCCCAGGCATTGGAGCCTGTTGTGGAACCTGTTGCAGGGCTCTAGCCCACGTTCTACCAGCATGGTGAAGTGTATGGTGCTCATTCCCTTTCCTAGGTTCCCATGGCAACCCTTTGGCTAATTAACACTCAGTAGTGAGGGGAAAAAAACTGTCCTTAATGATGAATTAATTTGACAGGATCATTGTGGTAAGATGAGTTCTGAATAGGCACTGTGAAGGTGTTTGGGGGGGATGTGAGCACACGCATGGCTTAGAGAGGGAATAACTGGGGAAGAGTAAACCACATTGGTGTTATTCTGACCTTGCAGCATTCCAGGTGCCGTGTCCTATAGCAAATTGATGCTTTCCTCTACCCCGCCAGGCTCTTCAACTGCAGCTGCACACGTGCTGCTGGGCTTGGCCTTGGTCTCACCCTCCTGCACTGTCCCCTCCATTCCTGCAGTGCTGCAGCTCTGGTGCTGCTTCCTCCTTCTGGGTAAAGGAGTTCAGGTTTTGATCAAAGGCTTCCTCACCATTTAGATTCCTTGTTTTAAACCCTTTGTTGATGTTTCCATTTCGATAGTTAAAATGCAGCCTTTCTCCATTTCAGACTCCTACATTATACATAAATAATGCCTCTTGTGGAACTATTAAACTGTGTTAGCACAGGCTCTGCAGTGGTAGTTTAGCTGAGCTTTTAACAGGTTTAATCCCTTTTGGGTATTAATCCTTCTGGAACCTCTGATGAAATTTGTTGTCTTTGCCTGAGTCCCTCCTACGCCATCAGTATCTGTCTGAAGTGAGTCGCTTCCTGCAGAACCAGCCATGGGAAAAGGGACTGTCAAAGCCTCATGTGGATTTGGCTCTCCTTTCAGTGTATTCCAGAGTTCCTGCTACTGTTGCTCTGTGATTCCCTGCTCTAGGAGCATCTCTCCCATTGAACGTGGGCTTGGAATGAGTTTGCTTTCTGTTCATCAGCTTTGTTTCTTAGTCCTCAGATATACTCACAGATCTATCTGTTTGATACCGTCAGAGAATGGTAGTGAATAATACCACCTCTTCCACGTTGCAGTGACGATGTGGAGGTATCAAAGACTGCAGCAAATGTTGGGTCCTGTTTCTAGTTTTTTGCACTTGTTTCTTTTTTTTGCCTTTGTGCTACATCACAGGATCCCTAAGCGTGTGTGATGCCAGCTCCATCTGTGATCCAGGTTATCAAAGACTGCAACTGAATTGGAGGGGAAATGATTTTCTTTCCATGATGTTACTGTAGAAATGACAGACTCTCCTATGAGGCAGAGCAGACGTTGGACAGCCCCTTCTATCAAGTATTAACACTTGATTTGTGAAACCATTCAGCACACTTTTGAGGTTTCTGACCTTCTCTACAGTTGGTTTGACACAGCCACCTCCTGCCCATTCCTGTCTCTCAAGCTGAATTTATTGTCCTGCGTCGGTATTGTTCCTGTCTGGGCTCCCACCAGCCAAGGGCTTTGGAAGCCAGGACATGGTAAAGTCCCTTGGTGGGAAGTGGACAAGAGAGCACCTGTCTGTGTGTTCAGCTGAACCACAGCCTCAAAGCCAAACTCCTCTGAGTTTGGAGCAGATCCATGGATGAGAATTCATTGGGGCTAATGGGCTCTAACAAGCTCCATTTGGGCAGGTTTCAGTACAAATAAAACTGAGCCATCATAATGCACCCTCAGATCTGTCTGTGCCCATGTGTAGCAGCCTCCCTGGGCTACTGCTGCCAAAAAAATACTTTTTGCACTACTTTTGCTCTAAAAATTTTCCTCTAAAAATAGAAAGCAGCATTGAAATCAGCTGAGACATTAGGCAGGAGGTTTATATGTTCCTTGAAGGAAGAATCCAGTGTGTTTGATGAGCGTGGTCTTGCAGATGTTCCCATTGATTTGGTGTCCCTGTTCACTTGAGTAAGGACAGAGTCTTACTGTACAAATGAGGCTGGCCCTGCTCAACATGCAATTGGGCAGAATAGTATTAGGTGGAAATCAGAAAAGTTGAGATTGCTGTGAAGATCTGCACTGAGAAGTTGGTCGCTTTTCTTCAGAGTATGAGCCCAGGTACCCTTAGTATTCTTGTGCTCTTGAATTCCATTTTGGAAGCCTGAAGCTGGAGCAGGGCTTGCATTTAACACGCTTCTTCAAGTACTAGCCATGACCGTAAGTGCTCAATGTGTGGGTTTAGGGTTATCTGGCTGCTATACATGACTTGGATCCCAAAAGTCCAGCCCAGGCAGGAGCTACATGCGGGAAACCAAGAGGACAGTGCCCTGCTATTTCCATACAAAGGAACCAGGGCTTGCTCCAGGCCTCTGTAGCTCAATGACATAGAACAGGCCAGGGAAGGGAGAGCTCTTCCATCCCAGCAGAGCCCACCCAACCAGGGATTAGCTTCACATGAGCTGGACTGCTGCTGGTTCTTCTGGGGTGAATCACGTCCCAGCAGAAGCTGGATGTTTTCCACCCAGAGGCTGGTATGGATTTTATACACACTCCATTTACCTTTCTCCTCAGATTTAAGAGCTGCCTTTTGTTTTTTTTCAGTGTAGATGTTTCAGAAGCCACATTTTGGTTCATCTTTCGAGCTGCTGTTTGACTTCTTTGTCATAACACGTCCTGATTAGTGATTAATTGCAGAGGACAGGTTCTGACTCCAGCCCGTGTCCCGGGGTGCCTGTCGCAGCAATGATGCACTAGGTGATTACTCACCACCCTGGACCTGACAGCTGTACTTCTCCCTCTGACTGGTTAATGACCTTGACCAGGTACACGTGTGGCTGTATGAATGTGTTTGGTTGTAGGGCGTTGGGGATGTGCACATTTTGCCTTTGCTTGCGTGACCTTCATTTTACCTAAGTAAGAGAAAGGAGCTGCTCCATGAACAGGTGGAGTGGTATTTCTAGAGGAAGGTGAATAATGCAGAAAATTATTTATTCAAACCCCCTTCAGACAACTCTGATGTTTGCTTTAAGATAGTGTTGCAAATCCTAGTGCAAATAGCTGCTCACAGGAAGGTTCAGTCCAGCTCTTTATAAAACTGCATGTGAACATGGTAGCCATCCAGTCGAGGAACAGAACAGTGCAGGTGACTTAATTGATCCATTAAGAAAATAAGGAATAACCACCATTTGAAGCACTAGTTACAGACCAGATCTTTTGTAAGCAATGCATAGCCAGGTTAGACTAAAACAGGTTCTCAAATCATAGCAGGTAAGAAATAATAACATGAAATCCAGTCTGTTGATGGATAATTCACCAAGGAGGAAAGGCTGCTAAAATCGCAAGCATTTGCTGCAAAGGGTTTGCTTGGCTCTTGTTCCTTAATGAATCGAATCTATTAGCCAGGGAAAACATCACATTGCCTTGAAGAACAAATCATATTTGAATGCCTCTTTCCATGCGTTTGGACCCATTTGAACGTGAACACACTAATTATGCTGTGAAGATGGCTTTCTTACGGCAGAAATGAAACCGACTTTGCAGCTATAACTACTCAGCTATGAAGTGCTGGAATAGGTACATGGGGATAGAAGCCTTTTAATTCTAGTGTATTTCTCTTTAATATTTGCATCCCTTCCTTCTCACGCAGCTTCAGAGAACGTGTCTCTTCTCTTGAAAGTGAGGGGCTGGGCTTTTGGGTCTTCAGCAGCCCCAAACCTGCCATTTGTGTCAGAGGGAGTTTGCCATCGACTGGTCTGAAGAGCCATGTCCGCAGCTGAATTTGTCCACAGATGGTAGCTGGCTCACAGATCCCAGTCTTCATGACATGCTTTCTGATGCACAGGGAGCTGTATGAGTCATATTGCTCCAGCTACAGTCTTTTTGGATGGAAATTATGCTTTTAAATATACACTGTTACATAGAGCAGTGACGGGCTCATTTGAAGGAGCTGGAATGTAAGGCATTAAGTGGAATGGCTGCCATTATGTCCTATGTTTGCCAACAGATAGCAGACAATGATATTTCATCTGTGACAACTTTGCCCTCTAGATTTTTTGAACAGAATTCTCTTGGTACGTAACTGTTTTCATCAGCACCATCCAGGTGATAATTCTGGTACATTAGATAGCAAATATCTCTTATGAGCAGGAAAGATGGAACAGAGAGGGATGGGCCTGCGTGTGTCTTGTGCACCGTGACCTGGAGAGATGGAAAGGGGCTGGTTGCACAGCAGATGAGGTGGCACATCACAGGGAAGAACTTCTACCTAAGATCCCACCTGAGTCTCCCCTCTGGCAGGCTGGCCCTTATCCAAAGCCCCTCTCTAGGTTTCTTGTTGCCCCTTTAGGTGCTGGAGCTGCTGTAAGATCTCCCTTTCAGGAGCCTTCTCTTCTCCAGGCTGAACCAGCCCAGCTCTCCCAGCCTGTCTCAAGAGCAGAGCTGCTCCAGCCCTCTGGAAGTGTCGATGCAAGCTCCAGTCCAGTTGAAGGAGAAGGTTGTGGCAAGTGTCTGCTTTGCATTATTCCTGTTGAAGAGGACATTTTGGCTGTGGCAGTTTCCCGTAAAATCTGCAAAGCCATCAGGCAGTGAGTTCCATTCATTGCTAACCTGAATGGAGAAAAGCAGCTTAGAGGTGGAAGGCTGCATATCCCCTCACTGATCTGGCCAATCCAGGTAATAGGCTTACAGGCTCTGATGACAATCTGCAAGAGTTACACACACTTAACTAGCATCAATTCATTACCTCACTGACAAGACAGCCTCTTACATCCAGGATTGTCCCTTGAGCTCTTAGTAGGAAGAAACCTTGGTAATGCAGTCAATTAGGTGGGAATAAGAGTATTGTGCCTGGTGTCTCACTGTTGAAACCAAAGGAGCAAAGGTACGTGCTGTGATACCCACCCTGCTGTGCCACTCCTCTCTTTTCCATTGCCCCATGTGCTGCTTCCCCAAAATCAGCAGTCAGGGGATATCCTTTTAGCTCAGGGTGCTTACTGTGTTTTGGTCCAGAGTCAATACTATAATACTGAAAGACGTGAGGCAGACTTGCAGTTTTCCTGGAATAATTCTCTTGAAGCATAATTGAGGGGCCAAAAGCTTTGTCCGGTCATTCCTTATTCTGGTTGTTCATCCTTGTTTTTCCTTTTTGCTGCCTGAGATAGAAGCAGTGGGATTTTCCCTGGATGGCTCTTGGTTTGCACAGGAGCAGCTGGACACTGGAACTGTTAGTGCTCCTGCAAAGCCACACGAAGCCAGGGGTGGTTACTGGGGATCATCATGTGTTCTTTCTCCAGCCACTGCTCACTTTGTACTTGCATTTAATTAAACCTTTCTGGAAGCTCAGACTGCAAAGCAATCTGGAGATGATGTTCCCCTCTTTGTGCTGACCTGCCAACAAGCCACTCCTTGACTGCATTAGATGTGAGCTGCAGGGACTGACCCTAAGAAATTAAGAGATCAGAACAGCAAATAAGGAGCCTGGGCAGCAAATGTAATCAGTGTAATACATTGATCTGGACTTTAATCCAGCCTGGGCTCTGATTTGCACTAGTAACAGCCACTGCTTGCTACGTTCCAAGTTCTCATCACTTACTAAAAATAGCTCTCCTTTTTTTTCAGTGTTATCATTTTGACCTCATGCTACAATACTGAGGGATGGGAATTATGCATTATTAAGTCTATTACTGAGGGTGTTTTCTCATACATTGTGGTCTAACATGACATAATCAGGCATCTGCTTAATTTTTAAAAGGTGTTTCAAAGCACATTGCAGTGATTGATATCACAAAGGGGCTTTTACCGTGTGTTCCTTGTACTTGGCCATCCAGGAATAATGTTTCTGGTTTGTATTAACAGCCTTACATTTGAATTAATTTCCTTTCATGATTTTTAGACCCTGGCCAACTGTGTCAGCTTTTATAGGACAAAGTATCTACTTAGGCTTTCATTAGTTCTGGGCCTGTCACTTTATTCATTTCACTATGAATGCCTCATTCCAGGCAAGGGAACTTGCTGCACTCTGTATTGCTGGGGTATGTGCCCATGTGTCATCAGATTTGTGGCAGCTCCTGCAGCTTCAGGAGTGAAGACCCCACATTTGGGATGAGCAGATCTTGTGTTGTTGCCTTTGTTGAGTAGCTGTGTTGTGTCCAATAATGCAGTCCTCTGGGAGTAGCTGATGTAATTTGCTCTTTCATTCCTTTTTGCTTTGTAAGCTCCCGTGCCCCACAGTGCAAGTGATGTACATGTTAAAATACATAATCTCTGAACCATCAGGGGCTCTTGCCTTCCTCAGAGCAATGACAATTTTATCTTCCCTCCCTGCAAAAAATGTCCAGTTGCTCAGATGAACTCAGTTTGCCTACAGTCAGCCAGTCTGGTCAAGTCTTTTGCTTTCCCATTTCAATGAGGACAGGCTCCTTAGGTAAAATGAGGCTAGGTTTGGTGTTCCTGACATTTTCAGTCAAGTCTTTGTTATCCACGAATGGGTTTGGAGGTGGTGGGTTAGCTACACCATGGGCATAGGGATGTTTGGGATGTTCTCTGCCCAGCTGACTGCTCTGTACTGTATCTCTTTGCTGGGTCCCTTGGCTCAGGGCTCCACAGCAGCCTCTTGCCCTCACTGTACATTCCCAGAACCTAATTTATATGTATCTTGTAATATCCACATTGCTTATCAGCATCATTCTGAACCTTGGGTAATTGAGAGGTGACTGGAGCAGCTTCCCCAGCTCCGCAGTGGTCTGTACACGGCGCCTTGATGTTATCTGGCATGGCCTCTACCGCCACTGCCAGCGGGGCTGGTGCTTCATTAACACTGGAACCATGGCTTGGTGATCTCCTGGCTGCTTCCCACCCAGGCAGCACTCTGCAGGCTCAGCCCAGGAATGTTAAACTGGGAATAAACCAAAGCACAGCTTTGACTCTCTGACCACAGGAAGGGGTTCCAGTACAACTCTAGTGCTTTGAGTCAGGTCCAGCCTTCATTTAGGAACACGAGGAGTACTTCTTTATAATTTTAACCTAAAATTGTCTAAAGTCCCAGAAGACTGGGGTTTGTGCAGGTATTTTAGGTTTAGATGATAAAGAGTATTTAGACCTTTGTTTTCCATGTGCTGTAAGGAGGGATTCGTGCTGTCAGCCTGTGTTGGCCACATGTCAGGAAGGTGCCGGGAGCTGCTCTGCCTGTGTCTGATGGAAGGTGCTGGTTTTCCTGGAGCAATTTCAACTTTGAGTCCCAGAACCAATCTCATAATTCATCTGAGTTAAAAGATTACGGTTAGTGGTTATTTGTAATTACTCTACATGAAAGATATGTCATCAGGCAAAGGGAGGCTTAATGTGCCCGGTACGCAAAAGGGATTGGAAAGCAATTACAGTGACATATGTGCCATCAAAGCAGAGGGCTCGTTGCTGCCCCAGAGCCAATTACAAACCACATGGGCAGTGCTTTAGTGGGGGAACTTTGTCATGTTACTGGGCCCTTTCCTCATTGCTGCTTGGGTTTTATAGGCACTCACAGCTCTGTTGTGCTGTTATTATTAATAGGAATGCCATAGAAAATAGTCAAAATAAGGTGGAGAAGAAGGCTAATGGCATAGCCTGGGGTCTGCTGCTGCACCCTGCATGGGGTTGGGTGGTTTCGTGTCTGTCAGGCCACATCTTTTCAAAAAAACTTAAATCAATGAATAATAAAATAACCCAGTCCTAGTGAGCCTTTGTACTGATTCTCCACCTTTAGATACATAGATGCATAGAGCTTCCAACCATGTGTCACTGTCTTTCCAGTTACACTCATTCCAGTCAGCCTCTTTCAGCTGAAATCCAGCCATTAGTTAAATTCATCAAAGGGCTTGAAAGCAGAAAGGGAAAGTCTTTGCCTTGTGCTTGACCTTTGTGTGATTGCACCTCTTCAGAGAATAAGCAAATCAAATGGAAGTGCCCTCCCATTTGTTTTGTGAATGAGCCGTGTGGTGAATTCGCTGTGATTCGGCATTATTCAGTTTGCCTCATTCCTGAGGAGAGCTTTAAAAATAAATACACAGCCACAGGGACTGTTGGGAGATCACACAAGAGCAAAAGTACAACATGATGGGGGGTGGCTGACATTTTCCTGTATACTACCTTTTTGTCTGCTCCATCAGCCTGTCCTAGTTGTGAAAATCAGCAACGTGTTGGGGCAGAAACATGGGCTGTGGCTTCTGCTGCCTGTGGAGCTCTGTTGAGCACCATCAAACTGCTCCTGTGCTGTACCGTGTACATGGCTTTCATGGGAGATCCACACAAGTGCGTCCCAGCAAAGTTGCAGATGCTCTCTTGGGAAAACCTGAAGATGACAGCATTGCTGTTGCAGTAAATGGCCCCATGATTAATAGCCCCATTGCTGTGTGATGTGTTCCTACTCATGAGGGAGCAATGCAGTTAAAACCCAGAAGGGTAAAACCGTGTCAGGTGCCTTTCTCCTGGGAAGCAGAGTGGGAATTCTCATTTGACTGGAGGTTTGCAGATGATTTGTGGCTCCTGTTCTGCTGGGATTGCTTGGAGCGTTGATTTCTTTACTCTAAATGCCAGCTCTCTGTATATCCTTGTTTGAAGATGTGTTGCCTGCTGCCATTGTAGAAGGGCCTTTTATGTACAGTGGGAAATGCTATTGTTATTTTACAGTACTCTTATGTTGTCTGAATGACGGGCATGTCTGGATAAGAACAATCTGAGCAAACTGTAGTTTCACCACGGTTCTCCATGTCCCCTTCACAGCCTGCTCCTCTCGAGGAGCACGGAGTTGATGTAATGCTGAGTTGAAAGGGAACTACCCAGAGCTTATATTTAAAGCTATTATAACTCTCTTGATGCATTAATAAATGATCAAATAGAAGAATATTTCCCTTCCTTAAGATTGTTCATGTTACCGAAGGCTGTGGTCCTGCAAACTCAGTAGGTACTTAGAATTTTCTAAGGAGATGGTGATCTGTGGTACATGTCTTTGGGGTTTTTGGGAGGTGGCTCTGCAAGAAGTGAGCTTTGGACTAGTGAGAAACTCTGTGCTGGTAACTCAGGGTAGAATCTTGTGGACTAACATTGATTATTATCTCTGGAAGAGGCATGGATTGGCAATAGTGGTTTGTGTGGCCTCAAACCAAATCACCCCCCTGAGAATAGTTTGTGCCCATTTCAGTCTTCAGAAACCAGCAAGTCCCTGATCTCTTCTCCAGGCTGGCCCACAGAAAGGCAGGAAGGGTTGATTCGTTGGGAATACTTAGCAAAGCTGTGTAAGAATGGCTGATTTCCCAAATACATATTTCATACCTGGCTGCCTCACTGCGAGCAGCTGCTGAGGAGCAGGTATTGGCCTCCAACCATGCACCGTGGCTTCAGAAGTGAGCAAAGTCAGGAGAGATGCACCAGATGCATCGGAATCACGGACTCACCCACTCCCCAAACCACTCTTCCAAGAAGGTGCATCAGAGTTCCTTTGCAGTGACGCAGCTGGTTTATGTCTGATAGGTGTAAGCCCTGCAGTAGACTGGAAGATGTTGTAAGCCTTTGTTTAGGGGTCACTTTCTGAAGTTTTCTTTAGAAACACATCCCAGGCACTGATCATGGGCTTGTTTAATCAGGATGTGCTATAGATAGGACCGCGAGGTGGCAGGTGACAAGGTGTATGGGACCTGCTGCTGCAGGAGGGGCTTTCATGGCATCCCCCTTCCCCTCCTCTCTTTGGGTTGTGCAAGTTTGCTCCAGACTTGCTGTAGTAATGAGGTTAGGCAGAGTGATTCTGTCATGCCATGTAACAGGTGCTGTTCTTGTTATTCCTTCTATTTTGATTTTCCTGCTTGCTTTGATGGCAAGAGTTGTTTCATCTTGAGAGCAGTGCCACAGAGCCATAGCCAGGAAAGAAATAATCATGAATTCCAGAGTAGAACTACTGCTTTTGAGCTCTTCCCTTATATTCCTTGGAAGCCCCCCTGTGACATTAATGACAATCCTTCCCTTTGCTGGAGTCTTTGGAAAGCACAAGGGAAGGAGACAGGATCATGTGCTGGATGAGCATTTCTGAGCTTTCCCCACACTGGTGAGGACCATCACAATGAGGTGAGCTCAGCAGAGGTTTTGCATTGAGGTACCACGACTTGTTTGCTGTGGTACATCCTTCAGCATCCCTGCCACAGCATCCATGGTGCACCAGAGCCAAGGGCTCTGGGCTGGCAGACACTGATGGCTCTGCATCCCTGAGGTTGTGACTTGCAGAGTACTCTGAAACACTTTTGTACTGGTTGTTGCTGTTGTCATTTTACTTTGGCAGCACCTCTCATGTCATTCAGTATTTCCCGTTGCAATGTTTCATCCTGGAAATAACACCAGACTTAAAGAGAAGGGAAAGTCCAGCCAGACCTTAAATAGGAATGGTTTAATTCCTTTCCACTAACTTGACTTGCTCTTGTGAAGGCATTTACCTATTGTACATGAGTGTTAGGAGTGTCTTAAATAAGCATCTTTAGAGTGAGGGTTTGTGACTGAATTATTGGAGGTTTACAGAGTGCTTTGGAAACATGCAGTGGAAATCCCTGGAAGGCTGATGTGTGTGGTCCTGGTGATCCAGTGATAATGCCCATGTTCTTAGTGTGCGTTCCAGAAATGTGTCAGTATAATGAGAGAGCATCATCTTTTTTCCTTTTCTCTTTTCCTCATTAAATCAATTTATTTATGGTGCTGGGACATAGAAGTGGTCCTTCATCTGTCTGTCCTGGTTCTTACCTTTGGCCATGGTTGGGTGTTTGCTAGGAGGTGAAGAGGAGCTGTGAGGAACAGTGACTCCTGTCCCTAGACCATGGGCAACATCCCAGTAGCTCTTCTTATCTCCAGCCTACCGAGAGAGCTTTTCCTTCTCTCCAAAGTGGTTGGCAGTGCTCTGAGGTCTCCCAACAAACAGTACACATTATTCTCAGGTCTGCTGTTAAGAAATGCTCATGGGCATTTCTTCTGCTCTGCTGTTCCATGGTGAAAGCATTGAGGAGCTTTCCTCTTTGCGCTCTTTAGTCTGAACAACCAACTGACAAGAATAATTGATTTGAATGGGAACTAAGACTCCCACCTGCAAGACAAGCAGTGTTCAGGGTATGTCAAAGCCAAATGTACATTATCACCTATTGCATTTTTTCTGTCTGCCTCCCTCTGCTCCTAAGACACTTTTTGCAAATCCTCATTGTTGTAAATTTACAAGGCTGTGATTTTGTGACTTCGGTGAGCACAAAGAACGTGATATTATTTACAGCAGCTTTCACACGCTGAGAAACTGCTGTGTCTGGGAAGGTGTGATTTAAGATTGGACTATTCCTATTGTCATTATTATTGTTCAACCCAGCTCTTCGTTACCCCTTTTTAATGATGCCAAACTGTAGCTGGGCTGAATGTGAGATGGTGGAATGTAAACTCCTGCATCACCTAATTAAACACAGAGAAATAGTCATTTCTGGGGCATGATTCACCTCACTTGAAGGTAGACAACTGAAACAGCCGAGGTGAATCATACTCCAGATGTGTCTCTTTCTCTTTGCTGGTGATAAAGGAGTCCAGATTCTGTGTGGTAGACATTTAATATGACAGGAGACAAGTCCCTTTCATGGTCTTTGGCTGAGCGTGTCTGACCACGGTGCTGAGGTGCAGATTTGAATCCAAGAAATGTGAACTTTCGGAAGTGAAAAGCTCCTATCTTCAATTTGCTCAGAAAATAATATTTCATCCTGACCTTTCTCTAGTTGCTCATCTCTGGCTGCTGCAGATGTCAGGTTCTGTCTCTGTAACCCTGCCCTGCACGAGGCAGACAGCTCCACAGATGCTCAAGATGTCTTCCAAAATAAATTAAACTGGATCTTTTAATTTTAGGCTCTGACATTCTCTCAATGGACCCAGCACGTGCAGTGGCTGGAACTCGGGTTCTGCCATCCCACTGTCCTACTTTCACAGGCTGAACTGTGTCTTTTGGAAGGCCAAGGCTTGCCTGCAGGCTTCTGGCATGTGGATCCTTTCCTTGGACTGAGAATGGACCAGCTGGAAAGGACTGGCTGAAGGGGCCGTTCTTCCCTCTGCTGGCACTAGACAGTGGAAGCCAAGGACTTAGAGCCTTTCTCCTTGAGTACCAAAAAGCACCTTGCAAAGCAAAGCTGCTTCAGCTCCTGACCTCCACTGAGAGCATCTCCCAGGTCTTCGCTTTCCTGACTCTGTGAATCCCTGCCAGCCCTTGCCGCTGGCTGAGCCGGGCTTCTCGGAGCTGGGGCTTTGTGCCTCAGGCTCAGAAATGTGCTTTTGCAAAGTAGGCTCTGAAACACAATCCCTCTGAAGCTGGGTGCCAGTGACGTTTCCGTGGCAGCTCGTGCCCAGAACTGCCTGTGTATGAAGTGACAGCAAAGTCTTATGTCAGCTGAAGCAGAAAAAGCAGAAATGTGGCTTCTGCATAATAGCTCTGTTCCTGGTACATCAGCACTGGAAAATGGGCTAAAATACCCCATGACATTAACAAACGCAATGAGGGTCAGGCCAACCTGATCTATTTTTTGACAGGAACACTGATTTTCCAGACAAAGACTCTACCTCATTTATTTAAATAAGCTAAATGCAAGATCACAGTGAACACTGGTGGGAGGTAGCTATGGGAAAAGGAAGGAGATGTTATGTATTACTGCAGGATTTTTGTGACACTGTAATAACTACTTCACACTATCACAAATCTGTGGTAAGGTCTCTTTGGGAATAGTATTTGCTGTTCTGGTCATCTGTGTTCAAGAAAGATGCAGGTAAAATATCCAGCTGCTGAAAAGGGCTGGTGAAATGCTCAGGGGAAGGAAGAGCTGTCTGCTAAGATGAGGTTGAAAGAGCAGAGCTTGGTCAGCCTGGGAAACCCCAGGCTGGATAGTGGTCATAAATACAGCAAGGGTAAATGCTGGTGATGGAGAAGAGCTCAGTCCTGACACAGAACAGGTGACTGTTATCTGGTCTTGAATATATTGAAGGGGTTTTCTTCAGCGGTGGAGTCTCATTCTTTCAGATCTGTTTTTGGGTTCTTTGTGGTTTAGTCTGATTCTTCTCAATGAAAGCATCTAGAAACTTTGATTTAGAGCAATGGAATGTGTGAGGAAGCACTGAGATGATCCCACATCATCTGACTTCAACTGCCACTGGTTTTAACAGGATCCTCTTGCACCCAGCTTCTTGCAGCTCTGATTCAGAAAGCCCGGACATTAGAGAACCCCACAGTAGCTGCCATCTGCGATAAGTTTAGCACATCAATCAGGTCCATTGCTTAACTCTTCAATGAGAGGTTGTTATTAACATGTATCTCTGTTTTCTGTCTGCTATTTGGTGATCTTGTGAGGCAAGAAGTCCTCCATATGATCCACAAAAAAGCCATGTTTCTTTTACAGCTCATTTTGAATCAGAAAGGATGATTTGCCAAAATGGAAGTAGGAAGAACATGGTTTTACTTTATCTACTGCATGAACAAGAGTGGTCCATTGACTAGATATGTCTTGGCTTTGAGGATGAAAGGCACTAAGTGTCAAGTTAGGCTCTCTTAGATCTTGCTGCTTTATGTACAACTGACTCTTCTAATTGAAGAGCTGAAACTGCAGCTGTAATTGTCACAAACCTGAGGAGCTTTAGTTCTTAAAGGAAACCCAGTTCAAGGGAAACAGTGAATCATGTCCTTTAATCTGTTGACTGAATTGCCTATAGGGACTTGAATGTTCTTACATGTTTATGCTCCGAACCCTGCAGCAGTGCTAGAAGGTTTCCTGCAAGTTCTTACTGTGTAGGTAGCTATTAGCAGGCACTTCAGTAAGCCAAGCTTATAAAAGAGCTGTTAAGAGCTCTCTAACCATTCTCAGTGCTTTTACACTTGCAAAACCGCTGTGATGGGTTATTGTCTTTATGCTTTGTATTGCTTGCCTAAATTGAATGGATATCTGTGGCTGTTAAAGTCTTGCCATGTGGAGGGTCTGTAATGGTTGCAGCGCTGAGCTCTTTCTTTGTGAGCTGAAATTTGGATTTGGAGGCGAGCCCAAGCACATATTCAGCGAGTCTCAGCAGAATTAATGAACAAGGTTCAGGATGGCTGTGACAAGCTCATAAGCATATGGGTAAAGTCTATTTGCTCGGGCAGTCTCACTGTTGAGTGCAGAATTCCTGTGGATGAATCACAAACACAGTTTATTATTCTGTTAAAAACTATCTGCCTGTCATTCTGAGGAGCAGCTGGTGGCCTAGCACGGCTGGATGCTTTGTCCTGAGGATGCACAAGCACCGGTGTTTGGGTGGGTCCTTCCTGACCTGCGCCTGGCGTTTGGGTTTCACTCACAATTCCTCAGCTGTCTTTAGGAGGGTGCTTGGGGGAAG
>JBCJKH010003348.1:71213-87459 GCA_039877255.1 Loriculus beryllinus | reverse complement strand
GACCTATTCACTGTTTTTTATTTAATTTTTTAATCTATCTAGTCATAGTAGGTCTGTTAGTAGAGATCCAGTATGGGATCTGATTATATAGCATCTGCTTCCTCATCTCATAAACTGAGAATTAGTTTTGTTTTCAAGGTTTCATACATTCATGATTCAGAGCAATTCCCATGCCAGCAGGATTTAATGCAGCATGGCTAATTCTTATCAAAAGTAAGTGAGAAGCAGACCTAGAAAGGCAAGAGAGAAGACATCTACCAAGGTTCATAGCGATTTGCGGAGAATTCTTTCCCTATAGGAAAAATAAATTTGTTCACATTGTGACTGAATTACATGTGGTCTTGTAGTATCTTCTTACAAAAGCTTGCATAAAACCTTGTTTCTGAGTGTTGCTTATCCCTAAAGAAGGAGTTCCAATATGGTTAGTGATGTGCAATCACATCTTTTGAGCAAGACAACTAATGCTGTTCAGTCACAAGTAAAAAGACCTCTATGGGGAAACACTCAAATGTTGCAGGAAGATTGTAGTCTTCTGATGGTGCTTCAGCGATAGTAGGATATGTTTAAAGAAACTTTCTGTACTAAGAGAAAATATTTGGTGGCAGACAATTTTCACTTTCATCTGGTTTGATCAGGGTTCATTTAACTTCTTTTTGCAACTTAATGGAGCTGCTTGAGTGAGAAGCTATGCTTCTGGCAGAAACCTGTCTGAAGTTGACAGCAAACCCTACCTGAGGGAGAGTCAGCCCAGTAACCCAGAGCCTACCCTCTTGAAAGGCCTGCCTCATTCATTAGTTATATACCAAGACTAGCACAAGTAGGCTGCTAATTTGGTGTCTGTGGCTAGATGTGATGAATCTGGGCATGTGACTCAGTTTCTGATGGGCAGAAAAAATTGTAGTGCTCTGTTAGGTGATAATCCATAACAGTATTGCTTTACTTGCTATTAGAAAGTCTTTTGGGTTTGGCAAGTTGACTTAAGCTGGTTTTCAGTTTTGTGCTTTGATAAAGAACAAATACATGGCTACCATGATTATAGTTGTGCAGTCAAACCTGTTGGTGTTAAACATATAAGGCAATCATGAAAGATCTATGAAGAAAATACTTTAAATGCAAGTTTAATTTCTTTCCTTCCCTTGAGAAATCTCAGGATTGTTTGAACCTGGTAGCTAGGTGCTCTTCCAGGACTGAATTATGCCTGTGTGGGCAACTAATACATAGGTAGTAATAACCGGGTGCTCACAAGGCCCTAGTTACTCTCCAAATCAAAGAAGATCCTGAAGAAAGTTGTAACACAACTGGTGTGATCAAGGTGGTAATTTTGCAAAGGTGATGTTGAATTAAGGTTGTTAGTGGTGTTGTATGATGCACAGGTGCTTGCTTTTATGAAGTATTGCAATGAGGATTCAGCCTATGGATTTTGAATACAAGTGGTCATTAATGTGAGACATCTAGCTCATCTAAATAGCAAAACCATTGTCTTCTTTCAGTTGCATCATTTAGTAAACACAGTAATGTGGATATCAATGGATATTTCTTTCCACGCTTAAAAAGAGTGAACAAAATGTATTAAATTACTTTTTTAGGAGAATTACTGAAGTCTGGATTGCTATCTTGACACTATAAACCTGCAGTAAGTGGCAATGTCAAGGGTTCCTACCCCACCTCCTCCTGGGGAGATGTCCAGTGGACCTGTGGCTGAAAGCTGGTGCTACACACAGGTAATCTATGTAAATTCCAGCGCCTTTATTTTCTAGTCATAATTACAACTAAAAATAGAAAAATTATTGAGCCTTGCTGACTATCTAACTAGTTGGTGCAAGTTAAATTTTATTGACAGACTCTACATCTCTGCATCTTTTATTCAGGTTAAAGTAGTAAAATTTTCCTACATGTGGACCATTAATAACTTCAGTTTTTGCCGAGAAGAAATGGGTGAAGTTTTAAAGAGTTCTACATTTTCATCAGGGCCAAATGACAAAATGAAGTGGTAAGGTCTTTATTCTGGCAACTGCTTTGTGGGTTTTGTTTGGGTTTTCTTATTTGTCTTTGGTTTGGTTTTACCACTCACAAAAGTTGCAAAACTTAATTGCAAAGAAATATTAAACCTCCTGTTTCTTGACGTTTTACTGCAGGTACAGATTGGTTCTAATTTCAAAGTTTCAACAGTCGTAAGGGAAACATTCATTTTTGTAGCATGTATCATTGTATTTAATAAAAATATTTCTGAATTTATTCTGGGTATTATTGACAAATGTACAATTTCTGTGTTCCTTTCAGGTGCCTGAGAGTAAATCCAAAGGGATTAGATGATGAAAGCAAAGACTACCTGTCATTATATCTGCTTTTAGTCAGTTGTCCAAAAAGTGAAGTCAGAGCAAAATTCAAATTTTCCCTGTTGAATGCTAAAAGAGAAGAAACAAAAGCAATGGGTAAGGGAATCTTAATGTATTACTTGTGGGTTTGTAAAAGCATTCCCAAAAAAGTCAGCCTTGTAAGTTTTTCAGTTGAGAACAAAGTTTAGTATTGAGATAAACTTTAACATACATATTTAATATACTTTTAGAAACTTAATTAAAAATCTTGTTCATGTTTCACACTTTCCTGATTACTGAGCTGTGTTAATTCTATCCTGAGCAGTATAAATTACAGCACATTACTGTTGTCACTCCAGAATCTTGTCACTTGGATCTTCTAGCAGATTAGTCTTGCTTCCTATTATTAGGGGTGTATTTGCTTGTTTCTAGCTGCAGTGGAAGTGTTTGATTTCCATAGTTAATTGGGATAAACATGAATGGTTGGTGTTGGGGTTTTTTTTAGGCACTCTTTTACAGTGTTTTGGTCTAGTTCATCTGATTTACACTCTTAATTTTAGAAACATGAGCCATATACCTGAGGAATTAGGAAACTTTGAAATAAACAGTGATTTAATTGCTGCTTTAATATGAAAAATATAGCTTTTAGTTTTAAAGTTACAAGCTTAACCTTCAGTGGAAACACTTTTTGGAAAAGCTGGAATTCTCATGAAAATGTGTAATTTAATGCTGGTCTGCACTGAGCCTATGCTGTTGCTAGTCCTATATATGAAGAATCTGTCTACCTTTCTTCCTCCTACTCCAGACTTAAGTGATCTTGTGGGGTCTGTTCTGTTGCAAGTACTGAATTTCTTGGGAAAATCTGTACCTCTCTAGTACTAATTCCCAGAGCTCATGCTGCTTTCTCCTTATGTAACTAGGCACACTTGTAATCTTGAAAGTAAATCCACAAAACTGAGTCCAAATCTAAAACCTAAATGGTTGGACTTTTTGGAAGGAAAGGAGATACATACATTCACTCTGTTTATCCTCTTCCACTGATGTAGTTGGTTGCTTCAATCACTGAAGGCCTTCTGTTTCTGTTATATGAACAAAGCTACACTTTTGTACATATGGTGGATCGTTGTGTTTGGCTTGAGACAAACTTAGAATCATAGAATCATCGAATTGTTAGGGTTGGAAAGGACCTTAAGATCATCAAGTTCCAGCCCCCCTGCCATGGGCAGGGACACCTCACACTAAACTGTGTCACTCAAGAACACCGCCAGGGATGGAGCATTCACATCTTCCCTGGGCAACCCATTCCAGTGCCTCAGCATCCTCACAGTAGAGAACTGCTTCCTTACATATAACCTAAACTTCCCCTGTTTAAGTTTGAACCCTTTGTCCTACTACTACAATCCCTAATGAAGAGCCCCTCCTCAGCATCCCTATAGGCCCCTTTCAAATACTGGAGTAGGTTGCTGGAAGGCAACTTACTGGAAGGCTGCTGTGAGTTGTCCACGCAGCCTTCTCCAGACTGAAGCCCCAACTTTCTCAGCCTGTCTTCGTATGAGAGATGCTCCTGATCATCCTTGTAGCCCTTCTCTGGAGTTGTTCCAACAATTCCATGTCCTTTTTATGTTGAGGACACCAGAACTGCACACAATACTCCAGGTGAAGTCTCACGAGAGCAGAGGAGAGGGGCAGGATCACCTCCTTTAACCTGCTGGTCACGCTCCTTTTGATGCAGCCCAGGATGCGGTTGCTTTCTGGGCTGCTAGTGCACACTGAAGCTGACTCATGTTCATTTTCCCATCGACCATCCCAAAGTCTTTCTCCACAGGGCTGCTCTGAATCTCTTCTCCTAACCTGTAGCTGTGCCTGGAATTGCCCCGACCCAGGTGCAGGACCTTGCACTTGGCTTATTTAAAACAAGCGTGTCAAGGTCCCTCTGGATGGCATTCCTTCCCTCCAGTGTATCCACCCAATCACACAGCTTGGTGTCATCGGCAAACTTGCTGAGGGTGCACTCAATCCCACTGTCCATGTCAGCAACAAAGTCCAGTAGTGGACTGATGTATGTAATTAAGTGAAACTGCAGTGTGAACATCAAAAAATATTTTGAGATTATCAGAGAATCACAGAATTGTTGAGGTTGAAAGGGACCTCTGGATATTGTCTTGTCCAATCCCCTTGCCGAAAGCAGGATCAACCAAAGCTGTTTGCTTGGAATCTGTCATGCTTTGCATATTTCTCAAGGATGGATACTCCACAACTCACCTGGGTAACCTGTTCTAGTGTTTAATTAGATAGTGCTGGTCCTTTTTTGCTTTAAGAGGTTCACTGATGACTCTTGTTCATTTGTTGCCCACCAGCACCCTAATCACCAGTCACCTGTTTTTTGCTGATGAGTAGGTCTGCAAGCAGACACTGAGCACATTGCTTGTGTTGGCTTCCACTCTAATCCCATAAATTCTCTGCTGGTTCATCATCCGCTGCAAGGCAGAGCTCCATGCATTTCTGTAGTTCTCATTTAAAGGGTAGCCTAGCCTTCCCAATAAGACTGAAGCCGTCCACTGCAGCACTATGGTGCCATAAGCTATCCCACTGTGTTTCTGTGGGGGCAAGATGGTAGCCGTGCAACTGCATACAGAGTTCTAATTTCTCCTTTTTTTTCCTTATCCTGTGTACATGAGTTTATGAGCACTTCAGAGAGGTGCTCCAAAAGTGTTATTTTAAGTGCTAAAAATCACAAGGTGCTAAACCCTGAAAATCCTATGAGTAGCTGTGGTTTCAGTTTCTGCAGTAGTAGCTGTCCTGTGTTTGGCACTACAGAAATCGTAAACATATTTTTATTCTGGGACATTACCAACAAAAATCTTATTTCTTGGACTTTCCTGCCATTTGCCATCTGCTTCTGGAGATGCTGTGTTTTTATTTATACAGTATAATGATGCCCGACTTCAGATGTCCTTTGTAAATTGATAATTCACGCACAGACTGCTTCAAATGATGAAGCTGTGTATAAAATACGTAACAAAGTAACATTTGAGCTTTATTAGGAAGAAAAGAACCACATTTATGCTTTTATGTTGCTTTATTTTTGTGTTTTTCATACACTTAAATTGCTACTGGTCACTTAATTTCAGAGGGTTTAACACTGGTTGTTGCTGATAACAGTAAAATCTAAGTTTGCAGAATAAAGAATTGGGCTGAATCTAGAGGAAAACAATTTTAACCTTTTAATTTTTTTTTTCTGGTTTTACGTTTTCATTCTATTCTAAGGTTTGTTGTGGATTTTTGGCAAGTTGATTAAAAATGTGAAAATGCCAATCCAGATGCCAGAAAACCTAAATAATATTTTTTAAAATGACAGTTTTTCTTTGGCATATGAATTTAAATGTAACAGTACTCGACATTTGTTCTGTTGCCCTCAAAGCCCACACTGCACTTAGTAAGCATATTTCCCTCTGCTTCTGTGTTCTGCAGCATAAGGAGGATTTGTTGTTGTTGTTTGAATTGCGTTGTCAGTTCCTGAGTGGGTCTTCATTGTATTAAAAAAATAGAAGCAAAACCAGTACAATATATTCTGCTTGGTCTAATTCTACTGGAAAAACTGTTAGGAATATCATTTTTCCAGCTACTGGCAGTGAGGACAATGTAGTAGACATATGTTTTCTAGCATGTGCAGTGTGCTAAATGGTCAAGTCTGTTTCAGTGATGCCACCAAGCTGAGTAGAGAAAGTCTGACTTTCCTGATGCCTTTATTTTAGATGCTGTAGAAGGAATTATGTTTTAGCAGATTCTGCAATGAAAAATACAGTGCTTTTATAACAAAATTCTGACTTCTACATTCTTCTCTGAAAGGCTAAGGTATCTATCCATACAACTTTGTATGGAATTGTATGGCAATATGATGACGTGTTTCTTGTCCAGCTTTTTTTGGAATGAAAAAAGAAAATTCTATCTTAGAGAACTCTTTTTGAGATTTGTTTCCCCTTCCCTCTGACTCCATGTTATTTCAGAAGTAGTCTTGCTCTCTTAATTTTGAACAGTCTTTCTAAAGGATTCAGAATGTGGTTTATTCTACAGGTATTCTCAAAGGTATTCCCAAATAATCTCTTTCCCATGTTTTAGTTCCACATATAAGTATATAATGCTCTTTCCTGTGGAACAAGTGAACACCTTACAGCGAACCCGCCATGTAAAATAACTAATCTTTCAGAATTAAATGTATCTGCACTAATATGACCTTGGGAACCCTTTTGTGGGCTGTGAACATTAGAACTGGAATAAAAAGGGTTGTGTGATTACAGCAAATCCAATAGATTAAAAAAAATTAATAATTATCCTAACTGTGGCTAAAAGGTAAATATAAATAATACCTTTTTATGACCAAAAAAAGTTTGTTACTTGAAAGCTTTTATTTCTGTTTTTCTTTTTTTAGTGCTCTTAACCGTGTTTCAAAATAATTTCAGCCTGTGAAACACGATTTTCCATTTCAGGAGGAAGTCAAAACAGATTGTTATGACAACTGCAGAAGCGCTGTCAGAATGTACTTGTGGTGACAAATTCATTGTAATGGTACTTCCCTGTGAACAATTTTTGTTTTGACACATTGGCATTCTTAAACAGTAACTGAAAAACTCCTTTCTAGCTGGGTGGTGCCTAAGATAGCGTCTAAGGAGGTGATATGGTTTGAATTTCAAATTTTGCTCTATTCTATCAACTGTTTCATAAAAGAATGCTATTATGACATTATATTTTTAATAATTGTGGGTTTTCTCAGTGTGACATGCGATCCAAACATGCTAAATGGTTTTATTTTTTGATTAATGCTTGTCTTTAATATAGCATTTAGGTGTTGTTATTTGCTAATATTTTTATTTAACTTGCTTTATTTGTACATTGACTGTATTTTTATCAGAAAGCCAAAGAGCATATCGATTCGTGCAAGGCAAGGACTGGGGTTTTAAGAAATTTATCCGAAGAGATTTTTTGCTGGATGAAGCCAATGGTCTTCTACCAGATGACAAGCTTACATTATTTTGTGAGGTGGGTATAGGTTTATAAGTGGTAAACTTTTAAGTAAAATATTTTCTGCTCTAATAAAGGTTAACATTGGTTGAAACAGTGATACCTTAAAGTTTTTCTCTGTAAACTATAAATATGGTAAAATACACATTTACTTATTTTGTCTGCATTGCATTTGTTGGGTTTTTTTCTACATGTATACTGAAGTGTAGAATAAGCCTGAATTGATCACTTGTAAACTATTAGGCTTCTCCATGAATCTCCTAGGATTACTTTAGGATTACTTCTGTAAAAGGTGGTTTACACATCCTCTCTGTAGAAGTTCTCTTTTACTGAGGTCACTTTTATTTAAAGATGTTGTATTTGGAATTACAGGGCTGGTTTTCAGTGGATAAGCAAAAAGAATGTCTGCATGTTGGTTCGCATTATAAAAACCCCAACTGATTGTCAGAATCTATATTTATGTAATATCATAATTGATGGTTTTAACCAATGATCAGATATTTTCAGTAAATGAATTACCTTTTTTTTTTAATAGTGATTTTACGTTTTACTTTCTCAACAAATGCAAGTATCCTGTAGAAGAACTGCTTAATACTGAGAATTAATATTGAGAGCTGTGGTATATATTTAACTTCATGGTGCATCAGGGCTCACTTCTGTATCAGTTATATTGTAACCTAAGTTGTCGTATTAAAATTCCGTAAAATGCTTACTCAGTGTTAAAAATGGGAACTAGGGAAAGTATAAGTACGGTGTAAAATACTCATTGGCTGGTTATCTCTGCTGCCATAAAGTGATTAGTGACTTAGGAGGATGATAGATGTTCTAACTGCTAATAAGTTTGCTTTGATCTGTGTATTTACAGAAAATATATAAAATTGTCTTGGCAAGATTACAATTTAATTAAATGTCATTATGCTGTGTAGGAAGAATAATTGAAATGTGGCCCCTGAGACTAGATATTGCAAATATAGTGCATCTTATTTTCACTTAGACAAGTTAAATAAGCTGGATGATAAATTTATTATGAATACAATTATTTGGGTGATAAAAGCTGATGTAACAAGTGTCTTATGGTTCTATAAAGATACTTTTGAGTATTTTCTCATTTTAAGTTTTCCTTGTAATGAATACTTTGATGTAAATGAATAGCTCATAAAACCAGTTTTTTGGTTTTGTAAATAGGTCACTATTTAATGTTAAAGTTTTTTGCCTTTTTTTTTTTTTAAATTGAACAAATACTATATTTTCCAGAAAGAAACATTGTTATGTAAATCTTGATGTTAATCTTTAAATATAGCTGTGTTTCGCCACAAAACTTCTTGATGTTTTAATGTGAATGGCTTTTTTTGGAGTGTTTGACCTACCCTGATTACCAGTGCTGGAAGAAAGTACAACATTTAGTTGTGCACAAGTGAGCATGTTAAATAACTTCTGGCTTGTTTTAGGCTAAAGGCAAAAAAAAAATCAGAAATCCAAATAATTTTGAAATTAGTTTAATCTGGTTTGTTCTGTCATTTCTGATGACACCTGAAGAACTAGGTGTTGTTTGAAGGACTTGTTTCTGTAGACAAGTTTGAAGTTTTTGTTCTTTGAAAGTAAACTGTAAGTTGTAATTTCTGTGTTTGCCTTCCTACTTGTATCCTAGTTGGAAGACTGACCACTTCTTAAAACTATGTTGTTAAAATTTACCAGATATAGCAGGCATTTAGTAAAGATCAGTGGGTACCTGCTGTGCTGGTTGGCTCTTTTCTCCCTTTTGAATTGCAGGATTATTTGGCCTTCCTTGCCAGCAGAGATATTCCTTCTGTGTTGAGTGTTCTTGGCTATGTCCTTGGATTGGAAACTGAAGGCTTGTTAAGTTAAATGATTTGCAAAGTCTGGTGTTGCCACTGACAAGTGACCTCCTGATTAAATACAACTTCAGAATTTTAATCTTTTTTAAGTAAACTGATGTGTTTCACTCAGTTTGTGCGTTCCATATAACCTACAGTTACTGAAGTCTTGCAGGTATTTTTACTAATAGAATAGTAAATTCTCTGCAGGGATGTTTTTCCTAGTGAGTGCTTTCACAGATCTCTTACCTAGCTTATGTCAAGAAAGTAGTCTGGACATTTTTACTATTAGATCACCATGGGTTCAAAACCAAGAAAATAACAGACATTATCCACATTAACTGTCATCACACACAAAACTTGAACTAGTCCTGGTTCATGCATTTTTCTATACCCTTACATGTGGGAGAATGCAATGCAAATAGGACTGGTACCCCTGAAGTACGTAGGTTGCACAAAAGCTGCATGTTGGATAGCTTCCTAAGCAGTAAAATACATCAGGCCTTTTGGATGGAGTACCTGGAAATTCTGGCTGGATTGCTGCTGCTCTTTGAAATAGGTTGTTTGCTGTTTGAGCATCTTCTCATTATCTCTCAGTTCAGTAAAGAAATACCTTTGCTCTTGTGAGTGATTTTATAAACACAAGTAAGATTGTATCAGGTGTTACTCAGCCTGAGATAAGGTTTCAATAGTTATGTGAGATTAACTTAATTGGATTTTAGCTTGATTTAAACAAATTTTAAAAAAAAACCACAAACCAAACCAAACAAAAAAAAAAAAACCCCCAACAACGAACCATCTGGACAAGTGAGATGTGAAATAGCTGACTCCTGTAAGTGTCTGTATTTAAAATTTTTAAAACTTGTTACTAGCTATAGACAATACATGCCAGGCCTCTCAGGGGTAGGAGACTTGAATTAAAATTTTGCTTGGATAATATCTTTAAAGAATGGATCATAGCAAACTGTTGTGTTGCACAACTACTGTTGCATATTAGAACCCAGTAGTTTTGAAGATCAGAGGTCAATTTAATTACACATAAAGAATGTCTAGGTGACCTTCCTAGGCACTTGTCTGTAGCCAGCAGGAGGATGCTGTGCAGGCAACTTGGATCAGGAACTTTGAGTCAAGTCTCTGAAGAAGCAGAACTCTCCTTTGACAACAGAAGACTAGCTTTGCTAAGCTGAAACTTCGTTTGTGTGTATGTGTATCTCTTGAAATCACTCTATGTGTATGAAAACTGTGAAATCAAGTATGCAATAGCTCTGTAGATTTTTAGTGTTATAAATTTATAGTCTTAATGTAAAACTGAAATTTCACAGTGCCTGGGGTATTTTTTTTTTCCTTTAAAAGGTGGAAGAATATAAAGGAATTTCTACTAATCACAAAGGGGGTATGGGATGAAATGGGGAATTAGGCAATGATTCAAATTCCCAAGCTGCTGCCCTAATTGATCATCTTCCTCTTCTGGAGTTTTGTTTGCTGTGCTTGAACTTTCTGTGAAGCTTAGCTGTACTGTTTTGTTTTATGCCAGATTTATTCCAGATGCTGTGCCTCTAGAAATCAAACTGAGCACTGATCCTTAACAGTATCAGCATTTTCTCTTAATATATAACCCTACTGTTCTGCATTTGGGAGATCTTGTGATCGCGATCTTCTTTATGTCTCTTATTTACAAAAGTGGGTTTTTTTCCTCAGGCGTGTGATCTCAGGGAGCAGAAGTAAAACCTGCTGAGCTCTTCTGTTTTCCCAGCATACATTAAAATAATATGGAAAGGTATCTGAAAAAAAGCATGTAAGAATGCTGCTGTCCTGTTCTCTTCTTAAGTGAAAGATTTAAACATGGGGAGTAATGGCAATATATTCACTTCAAATGCACATATTCCACAGTTTCCTTAACTAGTTCTGTACAAAAATGACATCCTCTGAGCATGCATTTCACTATCGAAGTTACCTACTCCATCTTCTACTTCACTGACTTACATTGCTAAAATAATGGCTTTTAATCTTGTTTGGAAAACAATGACTGGTGATTCCAGCCTCAGCTGTACACAGTAAAATGAAATAATGGAGGACCTATGTTACTTGCACTTAGTTTTCATTATCACAGTGCAAGTGAAGTATGAACTTACTGTAGTTAAAGTTATAATTATTCAAAATTTCTATGGAATATTCCCTTAAAACTTTGCTGTGACCTTGTGATCCTGATGATCTGTTTACAATTTTATATTGTATGTATTTTGTTTAAAAGTGTAAAGAGTGAACTGTTATCTTTGAAAGAGCGTTAACTTTTTTTTTTTTAATCCCACTGATATCTCAAGAGCCATATGATACTTTGGCTTGTCTGTCTGGTGGCATGTGGTATTCTGCTCTTTTTGTTTTGATTGGATAAATACAAAATACTAGTCTCTAAGTAAAGCCCTGTTTGTTTTATATTGCTTAAAGTAAACTGTAAAACATTGGTTTATAGTTGTGGCCTAATGCCAAAAACATCACTATTTTTGGCTTTGCTTTGAAATTGCTGAAATTCTGTTCTGTAACATAATTATTACTGTCATTCAGTTATGAAGGAGCTGTCTTGCTGTGATTTTTTTCTGTTAGGTAAGCGTGGTCCAAGACTCAGTAAATATATCAGGACAGTCTAATACAAACACTTTGAAGGTACCTGAATGTCGACTAGCAGAAGATTTAGGGAATCTCTGGGAAACAACAAGATTTACAGATTGCAGTTTTTATGTAGGAGGACAAGAATTCAAAGCCCATAAATCTGTCCTTGCAGGTACTTTCTACTTTTGTATTGCAATTACTTCATAATTTAAATTGCTGAAAGTTTTAAATTTGGCTATATTCAATATTTACTTTTCTTAATACAGCACGATCTCCAGTTTTTAATGCAATGTTTGAACATGAAATGGAGGAAAGTAAAAAGGTAAGCATTACTGAAAACTTCACATGTAAATATTTGTATCCTGTGAAAAAGGGAAAAGTTGTGGAAAACTTAAGTATTACAAATTGAGGAAGATGAGTACTGTATGATGGTGCATGAGTGAAGGAGGGTACTACTCCTGATAGATCTCCTGGTGAGTTCTGTGGGAATTTCCTTGTGTAGAAAGAACAGTTAGGGTTGAATGTGGAAGGGTTCTAGAGGATTTGTTCTTTCAAGTACTTGTACCTACCCTAGATCAGTCAGGGTTTTCTAGCAGTAGCTACTTATGTAATAGACCTAGTAATCTCTGCCCCTTTTTGCTTTATTTTATTCCTTCACATAAGCTGGTTGACTTGACTGAGGTTTTGCTATAGTGTATTAAAACATTTTATGTGGTAGCTAGGAGACATAGAAACAACAGGTGAATTATGACTAAAATTAAGCCCTGAGACAGTGAAGCTCTCCTTTTCATTCAGTTTGTGCAGGTACTTGACCTGTGTAAGTGTTTTGGATGGATAGTTACTTAGTCAGCACAGAGAGCTGCTGCTGCTTTTATGCACTTGATCTCTCCCACAGTGAGGAGTTGTTTGTGTCTTTCCTGAAGAAGAAGAAACATACCTAAAATGGATTGGTTATAGGCAGAATCCATAAAAAAAGCAAGGAACTGATCAGCTCACTAAAGAGTTGTAATAGATGACCATCACTTCGTCTTGGAGGCTGCAAGGTTGCTGGTGGTGTGAACAAATACATTGGATGAATATAGGGTGGAAGTACAGTTGGGTTTCACAAGCATGGCATTTTTCTTCCCTGCACTTATGCAATCTGGAAACTTTCACAGGTAGATTTGGAATACTGGAAGCATTTTGCAGAGATTTCTGAACTGAAAGAAATCCAGATAATGTCACAGCTTCAGTAATGCACCATTGCTGGGGGCCTCCACCTTCATGTTAACAGAGAATCACTGGTGCAGCCTTATTCATAAATACTTTTTGTGGTTCAGTGGACAGGAAACCAGAACGTGTGCATCTCATGTACTATTGTGTACTCCATTCAGAAGTCTGGTGCTTGCTTCTACATCTTTGAAATAATTTTCTACTTTGTTAGTTGCTTATAGGGAATACTATCTGAGGGTGGCGTCAAGCATGTAATACTGCAGTGTTATTAAGATGGGTTTCAGCACATATAATGTGAATTATATCAGCATTTTTGTTAGCTTTTTGGATTCTGACAACCAAACGTAGGCTGTGTTGACTCAAAGTTGAGCCAAAATGTCTGACTTTTTCTGTCTGGTGCTCTGGCTTGTGGTATTCCAAGCACATCATTGTTGGGTTGAAAGTTCAGCAGCACTTTTAAATATTCGTGAAACTGTGCCTTCATTTTTTTATGTACAGCCTATGCAATAGTCCAGAGTTGGACATGTCTAGAAAAAAGTTGCAGTTATTCCTGAAGCATTGCCAACTGATTTTTACAGGGTTTTAAGAGCCGTTAATTTTTATTTACTTTCTGCTCAATATTGTTGAATGCTAACTTAAGTTTGTAAGGATTTTGCATAATAGATGGCAAATGAAAATGTAGTGTTCGTCAGATCATATTTGATACGTTAAAGTTGTAGCTAAATTTAAGAGGCATTTATTGAGGTTTGTTTGTTTTTTGTTTTTTTTTTTTTTTTACCAGAATCGTGTAGAGATAGATGATGTAGATCCTGAAGTTTTTAAAGAAATGATGAGGTTCATTTACACAGGAAAAGCACCAAACCTTGAAAAAATGGCTGACAATTTGTTAGCAGCTGCAGACAAAGTAAGTTACTGACTTTTAAGTTCTCAAAGCTCGTGGAATTTTCTTCTAAAAAAACCCCAACAACCTACCACTTTTTTTCAGATTGATGTGTATTTTTATTTTTTTTTTTAAATGATGAGAAACAGATTTTATCAGAAATGGAGAAAGAAGAGAAGGGATAGCCTTTTAGCAATAGAATGCTGGCAAGTGTTTCTTGACCAGAAGTGTTTCAGATTAATTATATTTACTACCCAATTTTTAATTTTTTTTTTTTGAGACAGAGTTGAATAAAATGTATCCTAGATATTTCTGCTCTTGAAGAGGGTATATGTGAGTGTTTGAATTAACCGTGCTTCCTAAAGTACTGCTACTTCAGAACTTTCATCTTTTTGTTTTCCCTACAAACATAATAGTTTTAGCTTTTCATCTCTTCTGTATTGGAACTTTCTCTACTTTAAATTGTCACTCTGTGAAATACTTTTTGTACAATGATATTTGAGATAAAGGGGCTCTATAGCAGCACAGCAGTTAAGGTGAGATTATTCCCTATCATAATTTATGGTTTTCTGATTTTTGATCCCAATACCTGATTTTTTTTTTTTCACTGCTTTACAGCTTGAGTTAAAATTTTACTTAGCTATCCTCAGAGGACACACAGTTGTCTTTCCCTGAGGAGGCAGAAGTAGTTTAGAATGCAGAAAATACTCACTTCATTGTGTGTAATTGAAGTTTCCACTCTCAGCTGCAATGGCAGTTTCTTAAACTACCTTTGCAGTTTCGGTATCGGTTGAGCAATCGTATCTGTAAAATATTAGTGGTGAAAGTTGCCTGTTCTCATAATCAGTCCTAATATAAAACATTTAATATAATAAGTTATACCAGTAGTTAATTTCAAGAAAAAATTACAATTATTTTTTTTTTTCTGGCAATTTAATGGATTCTTAAGTTTTCAAGATCTTTTGACCTGGTCTTGGTAACTTGCCACTCTTGCTCTTTTCACCTCTCATTGCGAGCATCTTATCTTCCAAAACTGATGGTATTTTGTCAAGTTTCAGTATAACCAAACAGATTGGTGAAGCGGTGATATTTTATGAATGCCGGACTTTATTTAGTGCATAATTGATAAATGTAGATAATATTATAAATTGCAGTGGTGGAATTGTCTGCAGTATCTGGAAATAAAAATGGACACTTCATTCCTTTTGAATCTGAAATAATAATCTAAAAAAAAAATTAGTGTTTCACATTTTACAGAAGACGTTATTCCTACCAGGTAATACCTTTATTTAGCGTGAATATATATCAGTTAGAACAAATCTACACTGCTGTATCTCAAGGAGCACTATAGAAATAAAGTGGAAGTAAAAATGCATAGGTCTAGAAACATAGCCCAATAATTTGACTTGAGTGACATTTCTTCATTGTATTCAACAGTTGCTAATACAAATATGTAAGTGGCAACTTGAAAATATGCTACTTGTGTAGCATTCTTTTCAGACTTGAAAACTCTTATCTGGGGGGTGCTAAAGTAAATGGGATGGGAGTAATCTCTCAGTAGTAATGTATACAGCTGAATGAAACCTGTTCAGACTATGACATCCTTCAGAAAAGAAACATGGTTTATTAATGCAGAATATAATGTGGAATGCAATTCTTTTACATCAGCTTTCTGGTAGGCTGTGTTAAAAGTATGGAAGAAATAAATTCAGAGGTGGGGGTAGGACTGAACTTGGAATAAGTTAGTTTAATGTATTTTTCCAGTGGACATAATTTCTTGCCCCTCAGTTTGAGATGTATACATGTCTAATATAATTATAGAGCCTGCGTCTGTTTCTTGCTCTTCCTCCCTTAGCAAACTGAAGGAAAATTAAAACTTCTGAATGAGTTATTTTGGTTTTAAAGTTCTTCTAGTAAAGCATTTGATCAGTTTGTGTCAAACCTGATACATGTCTTACCATTTGAGGACTCTTCAGTGCAGCATATAGTATTAGAATTATCTATTTGGAAGTGGTTTGATGTTAAGCTTGAGAGGCACCAAGAGCTTTCACGACTGGAAGTGTCGTAAGAACTGTACAGGTATTGGTAGAAAAAATGAGTTTGAAGAATGATTAGTGTAGTTTTTTCTTTTATCAGTATGCACTGGAACGGCTGAAGGTCATGTGTGAGGAAGCACTCTGTAGTAACCTCTCGGTAGAAAATGTTGCTGACATTCTTATCCTCGCAGATTTGCACAGCGCTGAACAGTTAAAAGCACAAGCAATAGACTTTATTAACAGGCAAGTAATATTTATGAAACTCCAAATATATTAGTACTTATGTTTTGTGTACCCTCTCAATATTAGCACCGTTCTCTCTTCCAGGTGCAGTGTTCTTAG
>JBCJKH010003348.1:47646-67732 GCA_039877255.1 Loriculus beryllinus | reverse complement strand
CAAATGTAAATTGAAGAAATGGGCCAAATGGATTCTGAATATGCACTTTTAACGTGTAACTTTTGTATGTTGTGTGGTACATATATATTTTGCTTTTGATGAATTAATGAGGTACAGGTAATTGTGGCTTAACTTTTTAGATACATTTTAAGATGCCCACAGCCACATGGGATTTAGTTTTGTTAGAAAGGCATGTCTTTTTAAGACGCAATTGAAGGTGGCTATTGCAAGCTTTCATATTTAAGTAACAGAATATTTTTGCTTATTTGAAAAAGGCATGTGAATGGCAAAGTTTTGAAGGGTTTTTTCCCCATCTTGACCTATGTGCACAGCTTTCATTAACACCTAAGAAGGTTATGTACACATCAAGAGGAATATTTCCCTGAAATGTCAGATGGAGTTTGCAAGCAAAGACTTGCTCAGTCTTGCATTTCAGTTATTGTACTAGCATTGTGGATGGTATTGAAATTCTGCATAATGTGAAAAGGATGAAACATTTATAAACTGCTTGTCATGGGCCAGTTCTTTCTGATGCGAACCTTAGCTTTAATATCAACATCCTCAGTGTTTGATAGCATTGTTTACAATTGGGAGGAAAAGTCTGCAGTAGTGCACACTCTAAATGTTTCCTGAGTTATTGCATTGAGTTTACTGTAATAGTGATAATATGCTATACTTTTTGGGGAAGGCTTGGGTTAGCAGTGGGGGATGGGAGGAGATCTCACCTAATTTATGAACATATTTGCATAAGGGAATTAGTTTGCCTATTAAAAAAAGTCATGCAGGGAGGAGAGAGGAAGAATTTCAGATTGTTTGCTATCTTAAAATCTATCTCCATCCTCATTTCATTAAGATTCATCTGAATTGCTCTGAAGGAAATTTTTAGAGGAAAGAGTATATCGTTTTATACTTTGGCATCTAGGATACCACTAGCAAAGGTAAATTGGAAAAAATGCTCAGTTCCATTTTGAACAGTAAAATGACCTCTAAAGATGCATTTTCTTCTTACCTTCTAACTAAATCTTTATGATGGCTAAAGTGTAAAATCAGAAACTTTAATAGAATGCAAGGCATCAAATTATATATTTGCAGAGATTTATCCTTTTATCAATTTAAAAATATTTATCTAAAATAAGATCTCATAAGCATTCTTCACAATAAGACAAAACTAATTGTTCTCTCCAAAATAGTGATGTTTTTGCTGCACTGTGTAATACATTAGGATTATATATCTTCATACTCATCACTGGTAAAACTTGCAGCTCTAACATACAAAGTGACTTGAATATTTAATGCTGTAATGATTATCCAGTTGAGCTTACTCAAAAATATCAACATACAGTAATCAAATGGAAAGCTTAAGGACTTTTATGATTTTTTTTTAATAGAAGCTTAACAGCACACTTTGTACCAAAAAATGTCAGACACTATGCTGTAATATTACTTACATTGTAGAGTGTCCACTTTTCAAGTCAGACGATGTATATCATACATTACACTAACAGGAAAAAAACGCAAGCAACCCACATGGTGATTGATCTGTTTAGATATAATTCTATTATGTATGTTTTGAAGTTTTGTCAGCTCTTGAGAAAAAAGTGAAACAGTTGCTGTATTAAGTGAGTGCACTAATTATTCACCTCTTATTCTTTAATTAACTACATGCAGTGTTCTCACTGGAACAGGGCTGGCTGGTAATTACAACCTTCTCCTTTGGAGTCACTAGCTTGTTTGTATTCCCCACATCTCAAGAGCTTGCCCTTCAAAACCTCAGTTGTCAGTTCTAAGTGCAGCAGGTATGAAACTATCTGATACAAATGGACGGTTTTTTTCAGGCTGAAATCTTGAGGGATTTTCTTAGTTTTATGTATGTATTAGGAATATAATGTATGAAGGTGCCATGTTTTGGCTTGCCAACACTACTCCCTCAGATAGATGTGAACCATTGCTTCCATACTTTTCTGGGGAGAACCCTGCATGTGTCCTGTGTGTGCGTGTGTGTGTGTGTATGACTGTGCGGTGTTTTTTGTCAAGAATGACTTCCTAAAAATAAGGACTCAATTTGCTGTTAAAATGCTATGATGTATTATATATATATTTTTTTTTTCCGTTTGAACCTCTCCTAAGGAGATGCTTTGGGTGGGAGATGCTTCAATAAATGATCCTTATTTCTGAGTCCATTTACTGCATGCAGAAGTATGAACACATTGTGCCTTTTTAGGAAACCGTTGTAATGAAGGGAGTATTTAACAGGACACAAGATCTTTTTTAAAAGGTAATCTTAAAGGTGGAGTATGCTATTTGATATACAATTGAGATGGAAAAGTTACAAATTGCCCATTTAGGCTCTGTTGCATGTTGATTCTTTCTGCCTAAATTCAGGTTCACTGAGGTAGAAACTACACAAAAAAGTGGAATAAGTATTATAGATACAAGTTGAGTAATGGTATATTTTTGTGAAAATGTGAAAATATTTGCTGTTACAAGATAAGTGTATGTCAAGATGTGATAATCACGGACACAAAGTTAATTTCACAAGTTACTCTAGTCTGATGTTTTTCTAAACATTGGGTATAAAATCCACCTTTGCACAGATGGTCAGTGGAAGACCTATATGGAGATTATGTTCCTTTTAAATCCTTATAGAGGTTTCTTCCTTGGGAGAATAAAACAATGTGCAGTATTTGAAACTGTGTTTCATGAAAGACAGTGAATTGCAAATGTGAAATATTGCTACCTGAAATACTGTTCAATTTCATTGCATTTTACAGTTGGGTAAAAATTCTGAGTTTAATTACTTTTTGTAATTGACAAATGGAATGTTAACTGTCTGCTGTCTGGTGTTGATAGTGCATTTAGTGCAGAGCTTAGCTCCTTAGCTAGCAAGACACTGACTTAGTCTCGTAACTTGGCTTCTGCTTACAGTAAATGGACTACATTTGTAAAGGGAATTCACTATTTCAAGTGTTTTGCAAGGAACTTCACTGTATTTGTAACCTGGTTTTTGAAGGCTTAAGATCAATGAGTCCTATTTTAGAAATTAAACCAGTGAAATGACTTAGACCTGTTTTGGGGTGGAAACAATTAAAAGAATTCAGACATGTAAACAGTTGTATCAAACCATCCAGCCTTTTTTTATCAGCTGATGTTAATGGTGAAATACTTTTTGTACCTTGTTGCTGAAAATATTTTTGCATTTCAGCACATCAAGTTACAATAAAGTTGTTACTTATACAGAATGTGTCTGTGTGGCTTGTATTTGGTTTTTTTCCTGTATATGTTCACAGTCGCTACTTTTGCTTCTCTCCTCTTGAGAAAGGAATTTTACCAGCATTGTCAGTCTGTCTAGCATGAAATACACTGCTGTCCTTTGGAAACTGGTTTTTGGGGAGGATCATATTGCAGTCTTGCTCTGATCTTCACTAACTTAATTATGTTTTCATTTTGACATCTTCAAATAACTTCAAGTTCTGAACAGCTTATAACTTGCCTACCTGAGAAATGACTGCCTTTATACAGACTCTGTCAGAACTGATGCTGGCTGGGAAGAAAAGTTGAGCTTGTGGTAATGAAGGTGGACTTCTTAGTTTCGAACAGATTTGGTTTCTTTTTCCACGTGCTATCAAAAATTGGTTGGTTTATTTTTTGTCAAGGAGTATAGGCTCATATGACTACATACGACAGGAATGTTGCTTGCATTTGTTATGGGAGAAGTGGTACGCAGGAATAATCTCTATGGGTAGTTCATGGGATTTAATATGTTATAGATATTTTTGCAAAGATAGGTGGGACTGTTGATATTCTGCTCTATGTGTTTGACTTTGAGTGTGCTGAACTCAAGAAAACAGAAATGTTCAAGGTAAGTCACTTCATAAAAAATGTCTCAGGCTGTTAGAACAAACATAATTACTTGTTTTGTGTTACCTAGGCTATGACAAAAACACAGCACAGTCGACCATTGCAGTTCTTCCTAAGATGACTTCAGTAACAAGGATACGGAACTGTCATCACAAGGCTTCTGTGGGTATCATAGCATAGCACATTGCTGTTCTGTGTGTACACGCAAAGTTCTCCATGTTTGCTTAAAACATAAATCCCTTAAATTACTTTGCAGTGATTGAGCTTGAAGTTACTCATGGGGCTAACAGCAACAATGGTGTAACTTGCACCTTCACACGCAGTTTCAGTAACTTCCAAGGAAAGCATGACTAGTTACCCTGTGAATGCAGTCAGTTATTTGTGTGAGTCCAGATTTTTGACCTGAGCTTCAACTTCTAGGTAAACAATATTAAACTTTATTATTTCTTTTATTTTAGAAAGTTATATTTTATCGTTGGTCTTTCTGAAGTATTTTTTTTATGTATATCTTCTCATTCAAAAATTTTCTTCGTTATTCAGCAGAATGGATTCAGTTGGCATTGATGAAAAAAGCACCTATTTTCCTTCTAAAATTCTGATGGTCTTTTGGGTGTAAATAAAGCTTTTCCTCCTTTTAGTTGAATGCTTCTGGTTTAAAGTATTTTACGGTGTCAGTTTATCTGAATCTTGGTTTAACTAAACTACTACTGGTAACTCTGGCAGGTTTCTGGGAATTCTCGTTGTAAGTGCAGTGTATGCCCTTTTCTTTCTTTAAAATGGGAAAGCTCAAACAATGAATCTTGATTGGTAAGATATGCTATTACAACAAAAAGCAGCTCTTGCATACCAAAGTGCCAGGACTGCCATATGCTGCAGGCGGTTTGAAGTCCTATGAGTAGTGCCAGCTACTAGAAGAAAAGTTTTTCAGTCACAGCTGAGAAGTACTGATTAAAACATGTCTTTGTGCCGCTTTGCGAAACTTAGTAGTTCTCGACTAATCGCAACAACTTGCATCTTAACTTTATTAGTAATTCTGATATATTCTAGAGTCTTACCTAACTTAATATTTGATGTGGGTTTTGTTTTGTTTGGTAAAGGATTCAGTAAATCTAGCTATGGTCTGTATGAAAGAATATAACCTTTCAATGTCTGTGTTTCAGATGACTTCTGTTACAATTAGTATTTGTTAAAGTGTTACCCGTTCCACTACAAATTTTACTTGCCGTATTTATTAAGTAAATTATATTTATGGTCAAACTACCTCCATTGTACACAAGTAATTTTGCACTTAACGTTTTGATGGTATGGTAATGGAGGAAATGCTGTTAATTGCTGTTAAAATTAGAGTAGGTTTGAACAGCTTATCTTTCTGTGAACTTCTTGGTAATTTTCCACTAGTGGAATGTGTTTTTATTGTTGTTGTTGATTTTGAAGATTCCTTCCTTGTTATCTCGGAGAAAGCTGGAAGAAATACAAGTGCAGAAGCTGGAGCATTGCAAATGTGTGATGTTGAAGGACTTGCATTTTCCACAAGCACTGCATCTAGGAAAAGAATACCCACCAAAACCCAGACTCCGCTGTGACAATTCACAAGTGCTTTGGAATAGAGGTGGCATGCCAGTGGTTGTCTAGTAAGTTTTTAAACAGTGTGTGAAGTTGATGCTTTAATTGTAAAATTGAATTTCTCAGACATTAACTATAAATAACAGAAATCAGCTTGTGATTCAATGCTCAGGAGGGAAAAATAACTTTGCAGAGTTTCCTGGCCTGGGCTTATAGAGAAACTACCAAGAATAGTTGAGTTCTCAGTTGAAGTATTTTGAAGGACACTTAGAGCTGTAGAAATCCTGGCGATCATCCTGTAAAGCAGTGTGGATTTGGTTTCCTTTGAAAACATTACCTGGCACTAACACTTTTGTCTTGTGTTCTTAGTCCGGTTTGGAGCATAACAATATTTTTGTGCAGGTGCTGGTTTTCAATCAATGCTATGTATATGATGAGGGAAAATCTGTGCTCTCCCAAACTCATGCATGTTTCATGCATTGGCAGTGACAGTCATGTAGGAAATAAACTTCACTATATCAAATTTTGCGCTGCTGATCAAAGCGGAGGCAATTTGTGCTGCATTTTAAGCAGGTACGGGTTTTGACTTCCTGCATTTCTCACTGCATAGTTGACTGAGCCATTTCAGTTAATAATGGTGAATTTTGAAGCATATGCAAAAAAAAATATAATTCTAATAGGGTGACTTCTGAAAGCATAGAAGCTTTAAGTGCAGGGTAGCCTGTTTTAACCTCAGGCGCCAAGTAAACTTTAAAATTTCTATTTTTAAATTGGTAACTTTCTATAAGCTTTAAAATCTTGTGCATTACATACACAATTTTCTAACCCAGCTGTGTCAAGGTTATCAAGTCTTGACATTTTACATCAAACTACCTACATGTTACTGAAGAATGAAACTGAAATATTTACCTGCCGTGGCCAGCAAAGACTAAATCTTGCTAGGGTAGTTCTGCCATCCCTAGATTAAGGGCTCTGTGTGATAAACCCACGCCATATGTTTTAAAAGGAGGGATCCCACACACACACAAAAAAAACCAAACCAAAACCAAACAAAACCCCAAACTATTAAATTTTTCATCTTGTCCCTGTCATATCATGCAGATGGCTGTTCCTTTTGGACACACGCATGTGAGAGTTCTTCCACTAGGAAGGCTTAGTTTCTCCCTTAGAGCAGGACTGTGTGTTGTTACGCTGGATCACAAAAACCGATACTATTTTACCTGGGGAGGATTATCCCAAGGCAACAGAAGGACTAAAATTCGTTTGCCTGCTGCTGTGGTAAGGACTGGCATGCAGGGAATCGTGCAGAGGGTGTGATCACTAAGGCTAGCTGTCAAGTTGGTTGCTGAAAGTGCAGCTGAAGTTAACCAAAGGTGTTTGGTATAGATTGCTGAGGCGTCTATGTTACGGACAAACTTATAAGCTCCCTCTTTGCTGTTATTTCATAGGTATTTAAATGGTCTTGGCTGTAACCAATGGGACAAATAATGCCCGCTACTTGTTGCATACTTACTGGCTTTTCTGGTCAATGTGAATTTGAGGTGTAGGTACGAAGCAGTGTGGATATCTTTTTGAATGGAACTTTTTCTTCAAATCCCTTCTTGGTTTTCTGTTTTGTTTTTCAGAATGTGTGCTTGCACTTCTTTAATAATTTAAATGCAGAATAACTAGTGAACCTGCAAAAGCTCTATAATGAAATTTCAGCAAGTTCAGTTTCCCTGATTGAGAGAAACAGACATAGAAATTTCTTCGTAACTGTGCCTGCCAGCAAAAAATGTATCATATCAGGTGGAGTAAATTTCTAAACAAAGAGCAGGGGGTTAAACTGTGTACTAGATTACTGGTAAAACACTTCGCATTTTCTTAATGCCAGAATATCAGGCACCTACTCTTGACAAGCTGACAGACCAGAGAATTGAAACTTAATGAATCTTAATGTTTTCTGTCATGTACTTCAATTTTCTCAAATTAGTTCTCCAGTTAGTTTAGTCTTTGTGAAGGAATGATTAATGATAATTAATGCGTTCTTATAATTTGCATATTCAAGCTCCAGTGTTTCTAAAAAAAATGCAATTTGTATACATGGGCAAACCAGGTTTGTCTGTTACTTCTTTGGGGTGTTCAGAATTTCAGTTTTCAGGGAGAGTCTGATAGATGCATTAGGTAGCTCAATATACTTTTTTTCCATAAGAAATGTTTTGGGCACAACCCAGATCCTGGCTCTTTTGTGTAAAAGCAGTTTCTTCCCAGCTGCTCTTTAGTAGGTCAGTGGGAATGTAAGGATGCAAAGCTGTTGTCAGGAGCCTTAAGTCATCATGGAGTCTACCTCAGCTTTGGAAAACATTTAGATCTGCAAGATGGCAAAACAGGTGAATCCTGTAGAGCATTTACTCTTCAGAGGGTTTGGTTTTGTTTTAGAGTCTCTATATGCCTCCTTTATGTTGTCCTTTATTTGGTTTTGTCTTACTCCTAATATGAGCACATGGGGGGATTTATCCAGATAAGCACAAAATTAATATGATGACGTAAGGTCAGCATCGTGAGCTTGTGAAAGCCATTGGAGTTTTTTGTCTGCATAGGAGCTTAAGCTTTCCACGCTGCTCTGCAGGTATCCAGCCTTTGAGTTTCAAAAAAACCTCAAATAAATAAAATTTTGGTTTCTGTTTAGTCCTGCCTCTTCTGGTAGGAATGCTCGTCCAGAGGAAAGAACTGAGATCAAGCAAAGTATTTTCTCGGTGGGGGGAAAAAAGGGCAGTGGGACAAAACTTCATAACAGATTGACAGGAAATAAAGATTCAGCTTGTATAAATAGAACTTAATATTTGGCAGGATAATCAGCTGAAACAGATTTTGTGCAGAGGAGATGCTTTAAAGCTACTAGTGCAGAAAAATGCCTTGAGGCTATAATGAGCACTATGCAAGATGGAACCTTGCAAACATTAAATCGGTATGACTAATTTCTAAACAGGTATCATGCTAGGAAGGTCGGGTGAAATGATATATTTGTATTTAGCTTTCAATTCTTGTCCAAACTACCACTTAGTTCTAGATCATTTTGGCATTCTTTTGCATCTGGGAGAACATGGGGCCAGGAATATAAATATTCAGGGAGTAAAAATAATTATGTATATAATATCAGTTGTTGAGGATACTCCATGTGGTATAAACCCAAGAACATTTCTAAGCTGGGCTGATTTTGTGTAATAATAATCATCCCTGCACTCTTGGTCATAGCCATTCTATGAGCAGTCATATTTACTTTAAGTCAGTACTATTGCTTGTTTGCAGGGAGCAGACGGAACATTTGTTCCTAATTCTTCCAGATAAAAATGTGTAAAGAAAGGTGCTGTTGCACTGAGACTGTGCTTAGCTATAATCCTTGTTTGTGTTTTCACATGAATTACAAAAATGTAAGGAAGTTTTTATGGGCATGAATATTCCTCTTGCTTCATTCTTTAAAAGCAACCACAAAGCCTGGGGCTCGCCCAGCCATGTTCAGCGCTACTGAGACCACGGCAGCTTTTTTAGCTGTATGTAGAGATTCCTATCACAGAACCATCAGTGGTGCTGGCATAGTTTTGTAATCTTTACTTGCTTCCTGTAAGGCTAAACTTCGTCAAAACTTGCTTCTATTCTGCAGAAAAACAGGGTTTAAACATCTATAAGGGAAGTGTCAGTTCCCAGGGGAACTGTGCTGCCTAAGGGCACAGCTAACTGGGTAAAGTTAACAGTTAATATACCTGTACATGGCTGTCAAAGGTATTTATTCAGCAATTTTAGCTTAAATAATGAGGGTGAAGTGAAGGAGGGCATTTGTGTTGTCCATACCAGTGCTCCAGCAGGGCAGTAGGAACTAGCATTGAGCAGTAAAAACTGTATTGGAGTCTGGATCACTCTGGTTATATTCACAGCAAGTATACACCTTGTATCTGTCTAGTCTTCAGCTTCTTCAGCTGTCGTATCAGTTCTTTTTCCACCAAGCTTGGTATTTGCCAAGCTGGCTGAGAAACACATTCAATGTTAGTGATTACTTGGTCTTTAAATATGTTGCTATAGTAGCATGCTAGGCATGAATATTGTCTTACTAGCTGTCAGAGGTAACAAAGCTATAGAATCTGTTCATTAGATTTGCCTTCATTTGAAAATCACTAAGAATGAACCATTTTTTCCTTAAAATTTGCAAGTAGTACATGTTTGAAATGAAGAAGTGAGGACAATTCTGAAACTTGATCAGCCAAGGGATTTTCTGTTTTCCATGACAAAAGTGAGTATGTGCAAAATGAAGGAAAGTGGCTCTTAAGGCAGGTCTTATAACTTCCCACTTGCAGTTCTTAGTAACGGCTCATAATATGTAGCATTCATTAAAGCTTTGTTAAATACTTGATTTAAATATCTGAAGTGGAGTGAAATAATGATTTAAGCAATAGTGATTTGAGCAATCTCAAATTTTGGAAGTGTGGCAAACTTTTCAGATGCTTTAAACTGATCAAATTTCCAGTAAGTGACAAATCTGAACATGTTGCAATAGTTCTGAACTCCTATCATACAGTTTTACAAACTGTAGTCCCTGTGTTTGGAAATGCTAGATTAGGTGTTAACTAAGCATGCATATGGCTGCTTTCTGTTTCTGGGAACGGGTTTCACCCTTGAATCAAGGTAGTTCAGAAAATTCCTGCAAGAACTTCATTTGACATCTGGGAATATAAGCAGTGCATTCTCAACGTTCTTCAGTCAATACTGTTAGCCTATGTACTTATGTACTTCCTTGAATCTCTTCCCTGATGGTGGTGATACCACATTTACCAACTGCATGTAGCATCCTCTGAGTTGGTAGCACTGCTCCAAAGATGTGGAAAGAAAACTACAGTTTGCATCATGTTTCCTACTAAGATCTCGGTCTGACAGAATGATTGTGAAGCATCTTTTGTCCTTTGTCAATCCCCTCATGTAAAGTATATCCCAGTCATCAGGAGTCATCTCGTATTCTGTGATCATCTGAAGATCCATGTTTTTGTACAGGTTTCTACACACTTGCGCGGAATCATCTTGAAGCTTCTGTAACAATTTTAAATTGGTAACATAAGGTAATGCTGTTTTGGTTTACTGAATTATCACTGGGTACATAAGCCGGGGATTTGGGGAGGAAAAGATGGGTGTGATGATGGTACAATTTGTTTTCTGAAAATGTTAGTTTAGTAGAATATTTCCCTTATTACAAAACTGCACTAGCCAGTTTTTGAGCTTCAATATTAATCTTTTGTATTCTGCAGTAGATTAAAACATCAGTCATATTCTCAATATTTCATAGTCCTCTAGAAGCCTGAGGGAAGGTACATGTGTCTAATGTTACTTATGTCCCACCAATAAAAGAACCCTCTAGAAGGAAGTCTGTGTAGGCCATACAGCAAGATGTCAAATTAATTGTACAGCAATAATGAGTTAGCACTAAATGCTAATTAAATATTGATGAAAGTCATACTTTCAATTATCTCCATTATGGAGCAATGTTTTATCTAGACATGCAATGCTGGGAATGTGGGCATATGTTGTCATTAGTCTTGTCATATCAAAATATTAGTTATTTCTTTAAAATTCATTTTAAATGCAGTGGAGGTCCACGTATAGGATCTTTGTGACATAGTAGATTTTTATAGGGTTTCTCTGTGCTCCCCCTTCCATTAAAAACCCTGCACAGCAATCATCTTTAATGAGGAGGCTTTGTAAGTACAGATGCTGCCACAGCTAGCCTATAGCTAACTGTGGTCTACCCTATATTTTTTTCTAGTCAGCATGCTAAAATGCAATGACTCTGAAATAAGTCTCTCACTATGACTTTTAATGAGGTTTTGAACTTACTTACTAGCTGAAGCCCTCTTTCTGTCTTTTTTGTTCCCAAGTAAGGGACTGATTTAATTTTACTGATTGAAGGTTTCTGAGCATTTATTCTAATGTATACCCTCCCTGTCTGTCGTCTTCACAAGGTTTTTGTTGCTTGGCTGAAGTGGAGACCAATATCTCCGTGCTGTTAGGCTACAGGAGCTGAGCTGGAAGGCCAGCCTCAAGCTCAAAGAGGAAGCAGCTGTAGGGCAGCACAGCAGAGAGAGAAGCGAGCAAGTGAGAGGAGTCCAGAAGTGTGAGCTTTACATCAAGAAATTGAGCTGAAGCAGAGAGAGGAACCAGTGGGTAAGATGTGATCCAGGATGCTGTGCTTGCAGGAGAATGGGGTGGGCTAGAGCCACTCCTCTCCTCATGTCCTTACCACTGCCGAGAAGGCTTTTAAACCTGAGAAACTAATGAGAGCTTTTGTGGATGGACTTTGTTACTCAAAAACAGAAGTCTGGGACTATGAAAGCCCAATCCCCAAGAATGTGGATGCTCTTTGTAACTTCTAAAGCTCTTTATCACTTCAAAGAGCACTAAAAGTTTAAGAGTGGAGGCAGGTGGGTGATATATAATTAGAAAGGAGGTTGCAGAGCTCTTTATTGTAGAGCATTCAGCCTTAGTGCCATTGTCTAAGTTGTTCCTAAAAGATAACTCTGGTATTATTCACTGGAATATATGTGACTCCAGTGAGGGGCATTTTAAAATTACCAGTGGTGAAGCATGGTAGAGCAAAAGGAGCACTTGAGCTGAAGAATAGATAATACCCAGTGGAGCAGAACTGCGGTACCAGCTGCTGAGAGGGTAATTCAGTGCTCATAATGATTTTCAACTTCACTCTAAAACTATCACTTTGGAAGTATCCCTCATCTAAAGTACAAAGTTTTCCCAGACCATTGGCATAGAATCTCTCCACATCCTGAGCATGTGAAATTAATGACTGAATATTATGCTGAGAGCCATTTAATTAAAAACACTTTCATTAATAATGCATTTGGAGAGCATGTGTGTGTTATGTAATTAAAGATAGTACATCAGTAAATGATACTATGCAAAACCAATTCAAAAAATTCAAATGAGTCGGTGAAACATAAGGAACTTAATTCAAGTGGGAATAAAAGTCAATGTGAAATAAGCTTAGAGTTTTTCCTGGAAGATGCAATTAATCTGCTTCTGGCGACACAATTCAGTACTCATTTTTTAAGTAAGGGACTGTGCTTGTTTTAAAGATAAGTGGTATGGTGAATCAAAATACACATTCCTCTCTCAGCTCCTTTTACCAAGTAATGTAAGTATCCCTTAATGTCTTGATACACCCGTGAGGTTGGGTGACCCAATGGGTGTGGACTGCTTTGGCATCCACACTGTTCATCTGTGGTGCTTGTTTTCATTTTGAGCAGTCAGGTTGTGTTTGGCTGTGGCAAAGCACTGTGGGTCTAGTATTTATGGTATATTTACTTTAAAATCAGGAGAAGGGAGTGGAAGAGGGAGAGCGTTCCCTCAGGACAGACCAATCACTCTGTATGGTATCACCTCCAGGAGGCTTGGGTGAGTAGGCATCCTCTTTTCCCCTGAGTACTTCAGCTAATCCAAATCTTCAGTGATTGAAGCCAGAAAGGTTATGGTTAAATACATCTGACATAAGAAGTGGATTGGAATTAAGTAGTCTGAAGTACTATATAATAAATAAGCATGCTTATCTTCAATATGGTAACTTATAATATTTTTAATCCTTTGGTTTACCTGCTCAGAAATCAGTGTTAAAATATTTTGTGCTGAGATCCCAGGTTAATGCTGCAAGTCTGCTAAGCATCACCTGCCACTGCTGCGTGTGCTTCAGGGACTCCTTCAAAGAAAAGGTGGCAGAAGAATCATAGGATCATAGGACAGTTAGGGTTGGAAAGGACCTTAAGATCATCCAGTTCCAATCCCCTTACCATGAGCAGGGACATCTCACACTAAACCATGCCTCTCAAGGCTTCGTCCAACCTGGCCTTGAACACCAACAGGGATAGAGCATTCGCAACCTCCCTGGGCAACCCATTCCAGTGCCCCACCACCCTTTCAGTAAAGGACTTCCTCCTTATATCCAATCTAAACTTCCCCTGTTAAAGTTTGAACCTGTTACCCCTTGTCGTATCTTTAACTGCATTCTTTAACTGCATTCTTTAACGAGGAGTCCTTCTCCAGCATCTTTATAGGCCCCCTTCAGACACTGGAGGGCTGCTATGAGGTCTCCTTTGTAGTGTTCAGAGGCTCAGACACCATGGAAACAGACTGAAATTATGGTAGTGGCTGTAATACTAGGATAATCATTAGGGAGTTGTAGAACAAAGTTGCTGATCAATGTTTATCCTTCCCAGTTCAGACTCACACTATGACTTGGCATTATTTGTGGTGTGATATTTTTCTGTGTTCTTATTGTAAACCTGTACATGTTCCCATTTGCTAATACGTTCACATACATTTTTTGCATATAGTATATATATTCGCAGAAAACATAGTGTGTGATGTAAATATACTCACACACTACTACTTATTGAGAATTAAATTGCCAATGAACTGTTTCTCATTAGAATGTTTTTGCTTTGTTCCAGAGGAAATCCAATAGTTATGTGCACTTGTTTATCATCATAGTTCCTCCTTTTTGATGTTATGGCTATTTGTATTATGTGTTCCTTCCCAGTGTTCCAGGTCTCCAGCCCAACATCATGATATATTATTAATAATATACCTTCCTCACTGAAATTCTCTGCAAAACAAAGAAAGTGTGTTTGTTGGAACTTTCAGGGAAGAAAGGAGGAAGGCTTCAGTATGAATTGTCAAGAGTCTGTTATCCTATAAATCCTCAGGTTTCAATTTAAGCAAGAAACTCTCTTCAACCAACTATATTTGCTCCATGAAAAATATGCAAGTGCTACATGGTGTAGCTATGCTCAAGGTCTGTTAGATAAATCATAGAATTGTTTATGTTGGAAAAGACCTTTAAGATCACCAGCCCATTCGTTAACCTAGTATTACCAAGTCCACCACTAAACCATGTCCCTAAGCACCACACCTGTGCATCTTTTAAATACTCCCAGTGAAGGTGACTTCCGCTGGCAGCCTGTTCCAGTGCTTAGGCAGCCTGTTCCAACACTTCTGATGCAGAAAACACCTTTTTATTTGTATTTTTGTAGTGGCAAAGATATTAGAAACTCTACTTCTAGCGTGGTACATAAGAAAAGACAAAAAAATATAATTTTCACATCCATATAACATAAGAACTTTATTCTGAAACTATTTTTAAAGACAGTTTCTAATCAAATTTTTACTGTAAATAATGATGAGGAAGCAGATGTTATTTTGTTGTTGTCAAAAGACTGTTGTTTTCGAGAAACACTGTTGGTGTCAACAAAGTGGGCAAAGACCAACTTTTTTTACAATAGCAATGACCTTAAACAATAGATACTTGTTTTCCGCTGAAATCTTTTACAACATTTCACACATCTTGTGCCGCAAATCATATTCCTACTGACAATATTCCCACAAGAATTCATCTTAGCAAATTGATCTAACCTTAAAACCTTCTCTTAGCCTGGCAATTAATGAAAATGAGACATTGTCAAAATAGTGGAATCTAATAATGTATTTATAGGAATTTGGAGAAGAGACAGAGACTCGTTTGCTGTTCTTCTAATGTAAAACTCAGCAGACTGTAATTCATTTAAAGAAGATGAGAAAAGAGACACCTTCTCTTTTTAGAGCATGTCTGTGCTTATGCATAGTACATGTACATGCACACACCTTCCATGATAGATAGGCACTAGGGTTTTCTTATGACATTATGCCTGAAACTCCAAGACAAATATCTAGGTAGTTATTTGTTTTGGGAGAGGAAATGGTACTTTTTTGGTAGTTTTGCTTTGTCTCTTTGAAAGGAATTCTCTCTGAAAGGGAAACCAAAATTCCTTTATTTATGTAAGGAAAATATAACAAAGTTGGGCACATCCACGCCAAAATATTGTGAATGCACAGCTAATCTCTGTGAAACATCAGGAAGATATTTGTGCAATCCTTATTAACATATAAGCACAGCTCGTAGTAACACACATTAGCAGCTTTTTAAACAGGATGAAGCATCATTTGGAAATGAAAAACATAATTTTAAGGTTTTCCAGGTATGATAATGATAGTTTTTTCTTAACACTGAATATTCATGATGCATTATAAAACTAATGATAAACATAAAAACTGATGCGAATGTTTGACTAATCTGTTCTTATTTGTTTGGAAGAGCTGTAGTAGCTGCCTGGTTTTTAAATTAAACATCTGCTATGGGAATAAACAAAAACATAACTGAGCATATTTAAATAAATTGAATTCAGGTTAGTTCCATAAATTTTATTATGTGGGCTCATCAGTTTTATTACACCTGATTACTGCATCACTACAGAAGGCAGTACCTAATTTTCTTTTAGATACCCTATTTGTAACACTATATTTTTTCCTCTAATTTTAATAAATTGTGGTTTTTATATAAAGGTTTTCTATCGTATTTTTCTTTTTTTTTTTTTTTTCTTCTCTAAAAGATGGTGGATAAAACAGCAGACTTAAGAAAATTTGACTTTATGTTTGTTTATTAAGAAAATGTTACCCAAGACCAACAGAATGCTGAATATAATACACTTGCTCAACAGCCCATTTCAGACATGATATGATCTTTCATACACATAAAAAATTAATTCATCATTTAGGGTAGTTCTATTTGCTACCCGCCAACTTTCAAATGGTGAAATTTTGGGACACAGGCCAAGCAGAAAAACTTTTTTACAAACAAAACAACAGAGACCACGGTGGGGTTTTTTGCATTTTTGGTGGTTTCTTGGTTTTTTTTTTTACTGTTTTAGGTTATTTCTTTTTTTTCTATTTTTGTGTTTGCGTGTTTCTTTTTTTGTTTGGGTTTTTTTTTTTTTTTTTTTTTTGGTTTGGGGTAAGGGATGTTGTAAGTAAAAGGAGAAGTGTCTTAGACCAATTTCTTTTTCAACATTAGGCTGTTAAATGTGGCCTAAAACAAGGAGTTAGTTAGGATTGCGACTATTATTATTTAGTGCATGAGCACCAGAGGTAAAAGATCTGCTTTCATGATTCTTCTTTCTGTTACAAATTCCAGAGTAGTAAGTCATCATGGTTGCCTGTTGCATGAGTGCACTGGTCAAATAAGGTATCCTGCTACCATAACAGGGTTAAGTAGCAAAAGTTGGAAGTATTCCTACTTGAACACTGAAAATGCCAAGACTACATCCCCACAGAAAGCAAAATTTAGTGCAAGAGTAAATAGATGATATATGTCTGAATTTTTCACTCTACATTAAGTATTGTGAAGCTCCATAAGCATGAACTTGAATCAAGTATTTCAGAAAACCTATTCCTCTTCTTCAGAAGGATTTTCCACCTAGTTTATGACTGTGCTTGACACCTTTGGTGTAAGCTAATTTTGGAGCACCAATATCTTCAGCTTTTGCTTCTCAGTGAGGAAATTCCTCACCAAATTTGATATATAGCAAGGAAATTCCAGAAGAATTCACAGAAATTGCCTTCAGAAAGGTGGACTTGAAACACAGCACAGAAGCTACTAATCACAGACTGAAATCTGAAAAGAAGTCCAACTCAGGGAACATGAGTTGGAATAGTCATCATTCCATCAGTCACAGGCACATGTCCTGGAGATAAGCATAATGATTTGAAAGTCAAAAACAGTTCAGTTGTTCCTCCTGTTGATTCATTCAGACTCCTAGGAACAAGTGAGCTGTATAGGTCAGCGTCTGCTCCAAACCCTACACTATGTTGTGGAATTGTGTCACTATGTTCAGGAAGGCACTTAACATTAAGTAGAGTAGCAAAGAAAACTGTGCCTTTTAGGAGTTAGTGGCAAAAATGCCATTGGCTTCAGAAGACGGATTCCTGCATCCTGCCTTTCTAGTATTTTGTTTAACAATTGTTAATTGCGTGTCATGTGAAAGAAGGATGTGAGCCTACTGATTCCAAATGCATGTAGGGAATGAAAAGACTATTTTAGTTTTTTACTTGCTTATATACGCTAAGTGCACATGAGTTTTGGTTTGTTGTTTTTTCTTCTTTTTTTTTTTTTTTGGGAGGGGGAGGGGGGTCGTGTGTGTGAAATGTTAGGAAAAGAGGCCAAACTCCAGCAAAATAATCATCCCTTACAGAGCCTGAGAAATTAATCAAATCATTGTTGGACACAGAAATGTCTTAAATATGCAGTTGCCTGTGAATGTTAAAATAATCTCTGCTGAGTGTGAAACTTAGTGGCAGAAATTCAAATCACCATATTCCTTTTAATGACTTTTTCTTGACAGCTATGTGACCTCTGCATATTCAGCATGCTGCACTTCAGAAGCAAAACCCTCACAATAAGCAGTACATAAAACCTTACATCTCAATTCTAAACATGTATTTAAACATTAAATAAGCTTTGGGTATGAAGGAATAGTGGAATGGTAAGATAAATCTATGTAATATTTAGTCACTTATAAAGAGATATGTGTACCTACCTTGAGGAAGTGGAATACCACCTACATATATTAAAGAGACATAAACCACAAGTCACAGGCTTGATCACTAAGTATGAAGTTGCCCAAAACATATTAATGTGCAAACACTGGAAAAAATCATTGCTTGTTTGAACACACGAAAATCATTCCTTGGACAATGGGAGAGACAGTGATCATATTACATAATTGCCCTAGACATTCACACTGTTCTGGGGCTTTGGGTTTAATAACAACCATTACTTTAAGAGAGGGAATATTTCTTGTTTTCATTCCACTATCCAGAATAGGTAGTTGTTAATATTGTAATTTATGACAATGCTAGCAAAAATTAGAAAGAAATTGTTCTCATCATTTCTAGGGAAAGCAAACCCCCACACTATCTTCCAATAATTTTTAGACTGAACACACCACAAAAATACAGAGTTCTGTATTGATTTGAAGTATAACAATGTACTACATAGATTTCTTATGAAATTTGCTGCATAAGAGGTAAAGGGCAAAGCTACAGGCTAATCCTAGCTCTGGAACAGGTTTCCAATACCACCTATCCGTCACTGTGTAGTGACCCTTTCCTCATTCTCACTCTATGTGCAAGACGTACATGAAAGAAATCCTGGACTGCTGCTTCACAGGAAAACACACTCTGCATCACAATAGTATTTTGCATCATTCTATAGATGCACTCCCAAATGACCTCTGCTGGATGAAACCATGAATTTTGATACTTAAAGGCTTTGATACTTAAAGGCTCCAAACTTCCTCAAGTTTACTTACTGGTAAGCTAAAATAGTTTTCTGCTTAATAACCACAGCTTGCCTTGCCTTGCCTTGCCTTGCCTTGCCTTGCCTTGCCTTGCCTTCTCTGGGACACTATTCACTTCCTCACTGCTCCTAGGGCACAGAGTCCTTCCAGACTTCATGACTTGTCAACACCAAGGAAGAATAAAGGAGTGTGACCGGGTGTGTATGGCTCTGAAGGGAAGATTTTGAGCAGGGTATATCAGCTCTACCTTGGCAGTTTGCTTCCTTGACTATGTAGCTTTGGAGTATAAAGTGAGCTCAAGCATGCTTGCCATGAGCACCTGTAAATGTACCCTTAGGCCTGCCTCTAAGTGCTGTTGGCTCTTCACACTTAGGAACCTGAAACTACATAATGTGTAAGTACAGGTTTGGATTTTATAACACCTTGCAAGCAGTAAATTTTACACTGTAATTCTCTGCAGTTTTTCCACATTGTTGATTGCCTGCTTTGGTTTCTGTGGCTGTCCTTGCAAAGGTAGTGTCCTGAATGCTGATTTAAGACAACTTGGCACTTCCCTAGACAAGGTAGCAAATATTGGACCTGGTCTGTGATTTGTGATGTACAATAACTTCAGTAATGGTACAATGCCCATGGGTAAAGGAGCAGTGGGAACATAATGCAGAGAATAACTATTCATTTGACATTTTTTTAATTTCTTGTGTGTGTGTTTGTTTTGGTGAGTCTGTACTGTGTGGAATTTTTTAACTGTTTCACAGCATTTTTGTGAAGAGATTTGATTATAATTACACATTTATATCATTTGAAGCATTTGGCTTCCTAAAAAGCAAATATAATTTCCAAAGCTTTTTTCATTTTTATATTTTTCTATGAATTTGCATTTTCTAGTTTGTACTAATAAGAGGCAAAGATTATGTACGTATTCCTTTAGACAGAATCTTTGACAATTAAAATGAGTTAGTTAAAAACAATGTGGTTTATGTCTACATTTTATTTTAGAAGTCTTTTATACCACTAGTTTATGGGAGGAATTGTATAGCTCTCCTTTGTACAATAATAATATCTCTTAGAGGGCAGTAGCAGCTCAGAAAATACTAAGCAGAGGGGAGGAGAGAGCTACTTAAAAGTCTTTACTAAAACTCTCATCTGCAACTAATGGAACAGGACAGCAGGAACTCCCTTAACAGTACAGTACTTCTGGGACTAAAACTGTTGCCTGACACAGAATGATAACTTATGCCTGTGAATGGCCTTTGGGAGGTTTCTAGCATATAGAATTATAGAATCATAGAATCGTTAAGGGTTGGAAAGGACCTTGAGATCATCTAGTTCCAATCCCCCTCACATAAGCAGGGACAACTCACACTAAACCATGCCACCCAAGGCTTCGTCCAGCCTGGCCTTGAACACTGCCAAGGATGGAGCATTCACAACTTCCTTGGGCAACCCATTCCAGTGCCTCACCACCCTCA